>JAOXJP010166953.1:0-12762 GCA_025762735.1 Platanus orientalis
GTATAAGGGGGGGAATAAATTCACTTTTTTATTTGTCATTTCACCCCCCCCCCCAAAAAAAAAAAAGTGAATTGATTCCCCCCCTCTGTCTCGGCTCTTGAGCATCATATAGGGGGGCGGCACAGAGGATATCACCCCCTTAAAACAGCACTTTGAGACAATCACCATTGGAGGTGATGTGACATCCGAAAAAATGAGTTGATTCCCCCTTGTGTGGCCCTTTAGTGCCTTACAAAGGAGGTGGCATAGAGGATATCAGCCCCGTTTAATTGGTTTGAACTGATTATAGGTAGGTTTCCCTGAAGTCTAACTTGGGTAAAAAATTATACAGGGTTAGTAAAACTTGTCTAAGGGATACCTTCTTCAAACTAAAGAGAGAAACCAAAAATATGATATGTTTTATATACATAAAAATAAATGAGAATCCTATTCAAAAGGAATGAGAAAATCTTTTGTTTGTATATTGATCACTCACAGAAAACAACAGCTTACCTCTTACTCCTATTTTATAGCTTTCGGTTGCTAGAGCATGCAAATGCAAGTTAACCAAGAATACCATTAAATATGATTTGAGGAGTTATGTTAATATTTTATTTTTATCATTTGCATGTTCAAACAACCAGAATGCTATAAGAAACTGACAAATCATAGGCTTTTCATAACAATATTTAGGCATTTAAATATAAAAAAAAAGATGATTTTGTCATATTACATGGTTGCTGACATAAGATGGTAAGATATAGGTTTTATCTTCTACTTGAATGCCAAATACCTAGATTAAATAAGGGTAAATTAAATAATGCCCCCCTCGGCTATCTGGCAATATACAGTTAGGTATATATATATTGAGATGAGAAGGAGCCCCTACGTATGGTGACCTGGAGGTCACTAGACTGGGTTCGTGAGGTCATAGAGCTTGTCGCCATGTATCAAGACGTAGAAGGGGTCCCTGGATTTGATCAGTCCGGAGCTGTTGACATGATTATCAGGTTGGGAAGATCGCTAGGTAGGATCCAAGAATAGTAGTATATGTTCTACTGTCTTTGTGTAATGATGATGGTATTATTTTACATTTTCGCACTATGCGGCCTATTGCTTTTATTTGAGGATTACCTTGATGTTATTGTCCAATGTGAGGCCAAATGGTTATTCATATGCATTGTTCTTATCTATGAAAGGCCGAATTATTTATATTTATTCAGTTGAGCTTATGAAAGGCTAAGTATTCTTTATACCACTCAGAGCCTAATGAGAGTATGAATGTTCTTCATTTTATCTAAGATTCTTGTGGTAAGGCCAAAGCTTCAAAAAGATGTAGATACAATATTCTTCAATGCACCATGGGTGTCATGCCCCGAAACCCAAACTCAAAAGTCAGATTATAAATATAGAGATCACATGCATGACGTCATGGATCTCAAAGTGTGACTCTCTCTCCTTGTAGAAGGAATCCTTACTTATCTTATTTAAATTTTAGCACTTTTTTATTCTTTTATCAAATTAAATATCCTCAATTACCAAATGACATTTGCAGCGAAAACATAACCATAAAAAAAATCCATCATCATCAAGTACAACAGAATATGCAAGCATACATTCTAAACTATACATCAGAATATAACTAGTAATCTACAAACATCCATATCCATAAATGTCTAAACAGTAACATCAAAGGCCATCCAACTGGCCAACAAAATATTCATCTCCTCAAACTCAAATATAATCCTGGTCTCATACATGAATGTGTTGGGAATAAACTAAATGTAAAGAAAGTAAACAAAAGAATGATCCTCTCATCTATGCGAGCCAATTTGGACCAAACCTGTAAAGAAGCATACTACAGAGCATCATCTAAAATGGTGTTAAAAACATAGATAAGATATAAAGCCTTTGAAATAACATACATAATATCATCAAAGTAAATCGAGTATGCACGAGTATGACTCAATACTAAATTGAAACATGCATAACATATATGAATCAAACCAACTAGAATAATGATTAATCTCTAATAAAGGTGCCATAAGTACTAAAGCCAAAATCAAACAGAAGTCCATAGCTGAAACAAATAATGTGTAGCTCATAAAGAAAGTGCAACATGCAATGCAAATATTTACTATAAAATACTCATACATAGGTAGGCTTTAGCGCCTCTCAAATAAGCTACTTTAGCTAATAGATTTCAAAACCAGACGCATGCTCATGGAATCCCAATGCAACTCTCAAAATTCACACAACCCATGAAGGGTTCTTAAAAAAACACACATCGAGTCGAACCAAATCAAATCAACCTATATAGGGTATCCAAACCAAATCTCATCAAAACACCTCGTATCAAATCCAACAGATTAGCCCACATAGGGCCTCTAACAAATTTAAAATTTCATAACCCATGTAGGGTCTCTGACAAAACTGAACTCTCATAAAACCCATGTAGGGTCTTTGATGAAATTGAAATCTCATATAGAATGGTGGGAAACTAGTGTCGTCTTCACCTGTTAATGCCACCCAGTGATTGGGTACCAAAAAGGGGTCATGAGACTTCTATAGCCTACAAAAATCCCTAATACGACAAGAGTTAGCACTTAAAATTCCCTCAGGGTATCAAAGATTAGCCCACAAATATCCTATAGGACATCAAGGGTTAGTGGGCAACTAGTGTTGTCTTTACCTATTGATGAGACTCGGTGAATGGATACTAAAGAGGAGTCATAAAACTGCTATAACCTACAAAAATTTCCTAGGATGTTAAGGGTTAGCTGGCAAAAATCCCTTAGGGCATTAAGGGTTGGTGGACAATTAGTGTCGTCTTCACCTATTAATGAGTCTTTGTGATTGGGTCAAAGCTAAATCCTTGGATACGAAACAATACTTTAAAATCCATGCTTACATAAAGTAGTATGTAACTACATTAGGATGCAATGCATTAGATTTTCATGTAGTAAAATCTTATATGTGAGACCATATAAAGCCCATGCTTAAAACCAAACGAAAAGTAATAGTTTATACTCACACCAAAACCAAATGCTCAAAATTTCTCTTCTAACTTTTTAAAACCAACAATAAGATAAGAGTCCCAAACAAGACATATAATTTAATAATATTAATATAGAGCTCATCAAATTAAGTCTAAGTGGATATAATCAAGTGAAAAGACTTAGTACTTGGCATACCCAAGATTGGTAGACAAGATAGCTTATTTTGTGGTGATTGTCAACATGGGAAGCAAGTTAGAGCCTCCTATAAGAAATTGACTAAAATTGGCACATCTAGACTATTAGAGCTAATCCATATGGATCTAACCTGACTAACAAGGACCGAAAGCCTTGGTGGCAAAAGGTACTTTGTAGATTATTTCTCTAGGTACACATGGGTGTCAACTTTTAAAGAGAAATCCGATGTATTTTAAGAGTTCAAAATTTTTTGCATAAGATTACAAAGTGAAAATGAACTCTCTATTAAGAGATTTCATAGTGATCATAGAGGAGAGTTTGAAAATATTAAATTTTCAAACTTTTGCAATGATCATGGGATCAAACATGAATTCTCTATAGCCAAAACCCCCCAACAAAATGGGGTAGCTGAAAGGAAAAAATATGACATTACAAGACATAGGCACAGTCATGCTCTTTAGTAAAGACCTTCCCAAGAGGTTTTGGGCTGAGGCCATAAACACCACTTGCTATATAAGCAATAAGGTGCATTTGAGGTCAGGTACTTCAAAGACTTTGTATGAAATGTGGAATGGCGAAAAGCCAAATTTGAAGTACTTCAAGGTATTTGAAAGCACTTGCTACATCTTAAGAGATAGAGAAAATTTTGGTAAGTTTGATTCCAATAGTGATGAAAAAATCTTCCTTGGATACTCCACTAGAAGTAAAGCCTATAGGGTATACAACAAAATAACTTTTAGCATAGAAGAGTCTATAAATATCATTATAAATAACCAACCAAAGACTCAAGCAAACAAGGAAGAAAAGGCATTAGTAGAGCCTCAAGAGGAACCAAAGGTTCTAGAAAATGCTACTTCACATGACTCTGGGAGTGAGTCTAAGGAAGCAAATGATGGTGAAGTAAGTTGTCCTAAAGAAATGAGAATAACCAAGGGAAATTCATCTAAAGATATTATTGGAAATCTTGAAAAAGGTGTAAAAACAATATGACAACTTGAGAATATCATTAGTTATATTTGTTTTACATTTAAGATTGAGCCCAAGAAAGTAAAAGAAGCTCTCGACGATCTAGATTGGATCATAGCGATGCAAGAAGAGCTAAATCAATTCAAAGGAATGATGTATAGTACCTTATTGAAAAACCTGAAGATAAAAACATAATTGGTACCAAATGGATCTTCAAAAACAATATGGATGAGTATGAAACTGTCATAAGAAACAAAACACGGTTAGTTACTAAAGGATATGCTTAAATAGTAGGAATTGACTTTGAGGAGACCTTTGCATCTGTAGTCAGGCTCGAGTTAATATGAATCTTGTTATCTATTGCATGTCATTTGAAGTTCAAACTATATCAAATGGATGTAAAAAGTGTGTTTCTAAATGGAATACTTCAAGAAGAAGTATATGTTAAACAACTTGAGGGATTCAAAGATCCTCACATGCCAAATCATGTGTATAGGTTGAAGAAAGCACTGTATAGTCTAAAACAAGCACCTAGAGCTTGGTACGATAGATTGACCAAGTTTCTAGTAGACCATTAATTCGTCAGGGAGAGTGTTGACAAAACACTCATCATCAAGAAAAATAATGGTCACATACTCATCGCACAAATCTATGTGGATGACATCATATTTGGGTCCACATGTGAAGAATTTTCACATAGGTTTGCTCATATGATGAAATCCGAATTCGAGATGAGTATGGAGGGGGAATTGTGATTCTTTCTTGGGTTACAGATCAAGCAAACTTTAGATGGAATATTTCTAAATTAATCTAAGTTTGCAAAGGATCTAGTATCCAAATTTGGACTTTAGGAGTCCAAACCAATTGATACTCTAATCAGTACGAGCAAGAAATCACTAAGGATCTTGATGGAGTTTATGTTGATCCTATAGGATATATGAGTATCATATGGAGTCTGCTATATTTGATAGCAAACAGACCTGATATTGCCTTTAGTGTAGGTACCTGTGCTAGATATCAGGCAACACCAATGGAATCTCATCTGAAAGCTTCCAAAAGAATTATTTGTATGTCCATGGGACAATTAACTTCAATCTATAGTATCCATTTGATACCACACCAGTGTTAAGTGGTTATTCAGATGTTGATTGGACTGGCAATGTTGATGACCTTAAAAGCACAAGTGGTGGGTGCTTTTATGTAGAAAACTTTCTTGTCTCTTGGCACAGTCAAAAGAAAATTTTCATATCATTATCGACAGCCAAGGCAGAGTACATTGCTACTGGGAGTGGATGCACACAACTGCTTTGGATGAAGTAGATGCTTACAAATTATAAGTTGTCTTAGTCTACAATGAATCTATTCATAAACAACTCAAGTGCAATCCAGATCTTTAGGAATCCAGTTCAACACTCTAGAACTAATTACATTGATATTCGTCACTATTTCATCTGAGAATTGGTTGAAGACAAAATGATATCTTTAGAGTATGTATCAACTGAGGAGCAGCTAGCAGATATCTTCACAAAGGCCTTGGACTTAAAAATATTTGATATCTTCGAGGCGTGATGGGAATCTGTTCTATATAAAGACACATTTAAAAATACCCTAAAAGTAATAAAAATCATTTAATTGGGTAAGTTGTGCTAACTGGGAAAGAATGAAGAGAATCTGAGGATTTTACCCAAAAGATTCTATTTTGGATCGATCTGGGATCAATCTAGGATCAATCTAAACTAGCGATACCCGCAGGAAATGAACAATCGCTCATTTATAAAAAAGGGGGGAATGACCTAGTTCAATCCTAGGTCGAACCAAGATCACTACACATTTGTGAATCTACCAAGCTTACACGATGTCAAAAAGGGATTTGGGGAAAGCTCCTCTACATGAGGAGCAAATCAAGCGACTAAGAATGACACCTACAAACTCTGGGGCACTGAAGAATGCTGTTGCCTTTCACAACTACACGAACATCTTCTCAAAGAAGAATATTTTTATTGAAAGGTATGTGAAGTAGATGACACTTTGAGACTTCACGATTGGCACTGCAATTTCAAATGATGGGTGGTTGCAAATCACCATCATCAAAGGCAAGGTGCACTAGAAAGTTGTTCGCATCTTTTACTCCAACATCCACAACATGGACTACACTCAGCTCTCATTTGAGATCAAAGTCTACGGAGTCCATATGTTGATTAACCTGGATCAGATTTCTATGTTGTTGGGGATTGCTCTCCCTTCAGCTAGCACCATTGTCTTTCCCAACTAGGGGATTGACAAAGCTCACATCTTTAAGCTTTTCAAGAGAAAGGGCAACTCATGTTTTGGGAAGTTGCCTACTGCTAAGTGTTGTATGGTGGCGAGGGTACTCGACATCATTCTTGTACACAATCTATTATAGACGATGCACAAGACTGCCATGATAGACGATAGGGCACATCTGGTTTCCAGCTTGATGGAGGGCAAGTCCATTGACTTCCCAGCCATCATGTGCCACATTATTCTATATAAGTCCATAGACGATAGAACGACGAGGGGCCTACCGTATAAAGTGCTAGTCACTCACCTTTTAAAATAGTGTAGTGTGACGTTCCCTAAAGATGTTGTGACCCTTCCTCAGGGCCTTCCTATTAATGATGTTACCATCAAGAGGATGGAAGGTCACAGGCGAGCTGCACCATCGGCAACTCAAGAAACTAGAGAGGTAGCTCTGCCTGTCTTGGCTCATGTTCATGTTCCTGCACTGGCAGAGGTGCCACCACTAGCTATAGAGACCACAACCACTATTTCCACCTCAACATCCGTACCCCCAGCTCCCACCTCATCAGAGACTGTAGTTCTAGCACTCTCAGTGACACTACCACCAGCACTCTTAGGTCTGATCCGAGATATTCATGCGGACTTTGGGTTCATTCTTCGATGCTTTGACCGCCTTGAAAAAAAGATGGAAAGCATGGATTAGCGGTTGGTCTACATCGAGGGAATTGTCAACCCCTTTAGAGATCCAGCACCCTAGATTATCCTCGACATTCTTGCCAGTGAGGATGAGGATGAGGAGAGTGATGAGGATGCATAGAGCTTCCCATTTTGAAGAATTTTGATGTATTTTTCTTTCCCATTTGTACTTAAAATTGTAAATCCTTTGGAAATGAATGAAAGTATCAATTCTATTTTTGTTATGCTCTACCTTTTATCCTCTATGCATTTCATGTACACCCTTTTGTATCCATGACAAAAAAGGGGAGAGTTAAGAAAAAGCTAAGTAAAATGTTGTAATGTTTGAAAATTTTGAAAATCAAGGGCAATTTTGATCCAAAAGATTGGTATATCATACTTAGGGGGAGTAAAAATGAATTGCCTAAGGGGGAGTAAATCATAAAAATTAACCTAGAACTCTTCATGTCATTCACTTGCACTTATCATACTTAATACCTCACATCATAGGTATATGCCTTCATTTGCTGGCTTATATGTTCATCTTACTTTATCACTTGACTAGATTAGTCTTGGTTTGAGAAAGGTATATGTTTCTCGAATGAATTTCAGGATTCTAAAGCTAAAGCACGTTACAAATAAAGAACATCAAATAAAAAAGCCCGAATATGTATCAAGGGGGAGAGCCAAAGAAATTTATTGAAGATATGGCTTAAGTTGAAGTTCATGTGTTCATTGTAATATTCATTTTATACTCTTTTTAATGTATTTTAAGTTTTGTCATGAAATTCCCAAAGGGGGAGATTGTAAATGTAATATGTTGTAAATTTCATGAACTAAAAAATACATGCAATGTATAGACTAAGACATGAGTTGAGTCATGTTAGAGTCTAGGAGGTTCTTGGGTTTAAGCATCATGAAGATCATCATCAAGTGCCAAGAAAGCCTCAAGAGGCCAAACCAAGAGTCACCAAATCATCCCGAAAGATTTACGCATAATTCTAAGCTCTCTTAAGGTAAATCAGGTAATGTGAAGTAGTCTGGGTGAATCAAGGATATAAGGAAGGGTACTAAAGGTCTTAGGACCTTCTTGGACCATGGAGGGGCAATCTAAATACCTCTGTTGCATTTCCAAATCTTTAGAAGGCAATACAGGGGATTGGATTAATTTGGATCGATTCGATCCAAACTTATTTAGATCAATCTAGGATCAATCCAAGATCGATCCGGGATCAAACTAGCAACTCTCAGGTTGCAGGTTTTGAGTGTTTTTTACACTTAGATTGATCCAAAGTTGTAGAAACACTGTATAACGGCCTTATCTTCAAAAAACCGTTTCTAATCAATGGCCAATGTAACTTGACCATTAGGGAAGGTTCTAATCTAATGGACATGAGTCATTTTAATGTAATATATAAGAAGATGAACTCAAATGAGCAATGTAATGGTCATGAACAATCTTTGAACTCTCTTGCTCTTGTTTTGGGAAAATTATAAGAGATTGCCTTCTCTAACTGTTGAGAAATATCTCTACAAACCTAGATAAGAAAATTTATACTAAAAGAGACCATTCCCTACTTCCACCTTGTTCCTACTAAGGCAAACCATCAAGTGGAAGAATCAAAGGGTTGTCTAAACCCTTAAGAAGAAAGTGGGTTCTATAGTCACACCGAACTCAAGAAAGGGGCAACCCACCATTATTGGCTCAACTAGCTTGAGGAGCTAATCAAGAATCTTTGGAGATCTAAAGTCACATCTTGCTCAAGGAGGAGCAACCCCATCTTATGTGGAAAGGCAACATCAACCTTCAATGAGGTAAACCCTTGCCTTTAACTTTTTGTTAAGTTATTAAGACTTCTCCTGCTATAGACACTGGGAGAATTGACACTACTGCCAGAGACATCGATAGTGTGCACCCATAGCTCTTCCACCGAAGACACCGGAAGAGTAGACCATAGACCACACCCGCCGAAGACACCGGGTGTAGCTTGCTCGACAAGTAGATTAGGCTCTTTGCTAATTTTAGCCTTGATTGTTAAATTCTCAATCTTAATAAAATTATTTAGCTTCATGGTAAGCCTTTGAGAGTGAATGTACCTTTGAGAGTGAATGTAGGCCATAGTGCCAAACCAATATATATCTTGTGTTCATTGTGATTACTTGTAGTTTGAATTTACATTTGTCATTTATATTGTCAACCTTACACTCATCAAATAGAACTTGTCAACAATTCAATTACATTCATCTCTGGGATTAATTTAAAGAACCAAACAATAATTCAATTTGGGGCAATCTAAAAGGAATTTTTTAAATAATCCTATTCACCCCCCCCTCTAGGATCTATACATAGGAATTTAACCAATGTCTCAGGAGCAATAGTAATTTCAGAGGCCACTATTTGTTGACCCATCTCCTCTTAAGGGATCTGGTTTTAAAGTTACATTAGTTGAAAATGAGCCCTTGTAAGCCTGCTATCAAAGACTAAAGGTTCTTTGGTATGAATGGGAATCTTGTGCAAATTATGGATAATTAATGGAAATGACAAATCTCTTACCACAATACGTTTTGCTGGAGGGGTAGGAGAAGGTGGATTCCATGGTTCTATGGAAGCACTGAAGAATCTTCTAACCTCAAAAAGGCTACCCATTCCCTTGACAAGATTGTAGGGTTCTTTCCTGTAGGTACGTTTGGATTCCAAGATTGCAAGGAAAATTTTCTCCTCTTCATCTTCCAGGTTAGCAGGTTCTCCAACAAAACTGATAGGCTATGAAGCAGCCAAAAAACATTCTACACCAAACCAGAATGCCTCGTCCTCCCCGAGTTGCACCTCCACTGAGACATGCACCAACTCTGAGCTCACGAAGGGAATACTCCTGCCCGTTGTCACTAATTTTTTTTATGTACTTTCAATAAACTCGGGTAGGGTATCATGCGTAATCATAGAGATATCTTCCCCATTGTGCATATAAGCACACAGTTTAGTTGTAATCCCTATCACCTTACTGAAGACATAGTTTAAAAAATAGCCTTCTAAGTCAAACCCATTCATAATGTCGATAAGGTCCTTATAGTATCATCCCTTTCTAGGAATTTTGAAGTTCCCTCCTGATTTCCCTATAAACACTAATTAATGACTTCTTTGAAGCATATCGTTGGATCTTCAATTGTTTTTGAGCCTTGTGGATCTGCTGAGGGTCAAGATGCCCCTCTCTTTCTCATCTGGCTAGTTGTCTGGAAATTTGGTTGTCAAAACTGTAAGAGGTTGGTTGAAAGGTTGCACTAATCTGTGTTCCTGTAACAACAGTATCATATCAACCAAGCACTGTTGATCGTCTATATTATCAAATTGTTGAATAAACTCTCTTGCCGTCG
Source organism: Platanus orientalis (assembly GCA_025762735.1). Classification (NCBI taxonomy): domain Eukaryota; kingdom Viridiplantae; phylum Streptophyta; class Magnoliopsida; order Proteales; family Platanaceae; genus Platanus; species Platanus orientalis. The sequence continues at coordinate 10,449 of JAOXJP010166953.1, forward strand.
AAATTGCCTATTCTGACTCATGACAAGATGCTAAGTCTGCTATGATTTGTTAGGGCACTTCAAACACCCCACCACCAATATCATCAAAATGGTCATCAAGTAAAGGTGACAAGCACTCTAGGGTTTGATCCCTTATGAGACTAGGCACATGCCATGGTCCCCTATTGTGAGACCATGTCCATGCAATTCTCTATCTTCTAGGCTTCTCGCCTTGGGTAATAGCACCTGAACTTGGAGGAGGAGGTGGTGGAGCTGAATTGATCCCTCCTTGTGGTTTAGGCCTTTTCTTGGACAAGGACCACTTAGGCCATATTAACCGTGAGTCTCGTTTTCTAATTCATCATTCTGGGTATTGTCAACCATCGTCACGGTGTTCTGACTATCATCAAAGATCACTCTAGAGTTTTCTCTATCTTCATTGTATTTAACCACATGGAAGAAAGAATTATGCCACCACTTGGCATAACGCGAGTCAAAAAGTAGACTGTCTTGTTCCATGGCCTTAGCAGGTATAACGGCTTGGCTACCTATTCCGGCTCACACATAATATAAATAGGCGGTCTTAATGGTCTTCAATTTTTTTGTTTTACCCCCTTTTCTTTCATCCATGGGCAGATAAGTGAAGCCTTGGAAGCACGAAAATTGTCGAGCGAACCAATGTGAGTTGTACACTTCGACGAAAAAGTGTCAATCTCTTCTCCATGTTAGCGAGCCACTTCTCAAAGAAAAAAGTAGGCCCATGCATCCCTATGAAGCACTCCATCATCCATAAGGGTCTACCCGCCAAAAAGATGATCTGGCATCAATGTGCACATCTTTTGGAAATAGAAGTAAGCCGAAGGTCTATTCACCTTCATTATTCGACAATTCTTTAAAGTATTAATGTAAGCTATGCTCCTTAACTCCATTCTTCCCCTATTATAAGTGGCAGGGAAGTGCATGTACAACCATGAACACAAGTATTACAGAAGGAGATACATAAGTTTCATCCCAATCTGCCTCATGATTACTCCATGCTCAATGATCTCCCTGAGACCGCTGTAAAGACAGCAGAGGCTTGGAACTGCTAAGTTCATCCTCACCCCATCAATGAGCTTACCAGCAGCCACCAAGACACTTAAACAAATTCTTTCCCCAATGCTACTAGGGAGGGCGAAGCTGCTTAGAAAAGTTGCATATAGACACCGAGAAAGGTGTAACTATCTATATCTAAGCTACGTGTAATGTTCTCATGAGTCCAACGGGGTGGCTTCTCCTTCTTAGACTTGTCTACTTTTGGCCCCTTGCAGAACCACTCGATCCAACTCACGTAAGAGATGTTCAAGATGTTGAACTCCGCAAACAGTTAGAATAACATTTGTGTCGTCTTCAAAAGGTGCTTGAAAGATGCGATAAAATGGACATACTCTTCCATGAGTTCTCCCTCAAATGGTAAATGGCTCACGCCAATAAATTCCCATAAATATATGCCAAGCTCACCATACTAGCATAAGAAAGTATTGGTGTCTGGACTCCATCTAGAGAAGGCCTCCACCAACATGTCCATGTGCTTGTCGAAGTTGTCAGTCAAGCACCTAAGGGCTTCATCCATACCCATTGCATTGATCCCTATGGAGCAGTTGTCTGGACAGAAGCTAACCGACGCATCCCATTTGCCACCGGTTGTGAAGGTCGAAGAGCCTTAGAAGTTCTTGTCTACCCAGTGTAAATCACAGTTGAGATAATTCAATATCCGACAATAGCAAATTCTAGCAGTAGCAAATATGATGCATATCAACTCACAGATAGCTCGGTATATAGTAGATGCAGTCCAACAGAACAAGTATCAATCCAAAATCTGTAAATTAAAGAGACAGAAACAACTTATCGGTTGATGATTAAATATGTATGGAACGCTGTCCTTAAAGTGATATTTGCCGGCCTGTCGCTGGTACGGTAGGCTTTATCGGTGATCACCTTCAGGAAACACCAACCTCTCTGTCAAACCCCGCACAGGTTAACAGAGACTCATACGAACAACTCAGACCAACCTCCAGTGCCAATGGATGAATATATATCAAATTTAAACTGAAAAATTAAGAAATCAATAAAGAGTAGAGAAGGAGGAGAACACTGGTTCGCACGGAATCTTTCTGTGTTCTTCTTCGTTCTCCTCGTCTTCTAATATAGAAGACGATGATCGCATACACCCTTACTTTCCATGAAGAGCTAGGCTCTTTAGGAAAATAATAAATGCGTAATCAATTCAAAACGCGTCAATTAGATTACCATATATTGAATCAAATGAAAAAGGAAATCAATTAAAATAAATGTA
>JAOXJP010166964.1:0-12762 GCA_025762735.1 Platanus orientalis
ATGATGTTGGCTAACCATTAGGGATATTGGATAGACAAAAGGAAGCCTACATCTAGTTACTTTTGGATTTCTTCTTTGAGGGCTAGGGACCATTTTGGTCGTGGATGCCTAGGATTTTTCTTGATGGGATTGATATCCGGGTTAATGGGAAGCTTATGGTTGACAAGGTCTATATCCAAACCAGTAAGTCAATGCAAAGATGTCTATGTACTCTCAGAGCAAATTTAATAGGGCATGCCCTAGATCTAAAGTGCTAGGGGTCTTAATTTTTATAACTCTAGGTAGGGTTTCTGTTCCAAGATTGATTTCTTAGAGGTTGCTACCAATGGAAGATTCTGATTCTCTTAGTGCTCAAAGGCCATGATCACCTCTTTTGGCATCATTTTATCATCATTCCAACCTTGTTGTTCCTGTTTTTGAAAGATAAGCTTTTAGTATTGATTTATATGAAAAGGGTATTCAATACCCGAAGAGAGCAACTGGACTTGGAATCATGGTCCAAGTAGCCTACATACCCGATGTTTATACTGATCACAAGTTTGGGAAAACTTATTTAGCCAGGATCAAGTCGTGTATAGTTCTGGTCTCAGAGTGGACCAAATTTATATTTTTTATTTTTTATTTTTTTTATTTTTTTAAAAAGCAGTTATGCTTGAAGTTACTTCTCAAGTTGCCTACATACTTGACTTTTAACATATGTGCTTTTGAAAACATTGGTCTGTCAAGATCAAGCCGCACATAGTTCTTTGACTACAAGGGTAAAGAAGATAAAAAGATTTTTTTCAAAAGTGACTAGGTCTGAAGTAGTGTCTCAAGTTGCCTACGTACCCCTTACAGGTGCACTAGTCAAATGCTTTGACATTTCATGAGTCGATAGGGGTCAAGTGTTACGTAGTTCTTATACAAAAAGGGTGAAAAGAAAAGACTAAAAGCTTTTGAAAATTTTAACAAGAGTGGGATAAAGTTGGCTTTTCCTGGCCTTCTTTCTCAATCATTCAATCCATCACCTACTCCTAGTCTTCTGCTACTACGGAGTTGGCTTATCCAGTCTATTTTGGGGCTTTGATAAGTACCCATGATGACCTGGTCAAGGTCAAGCTCGTCTAAGTCTAATTCTCCACTCACAATTACTGATTGGAGTGCTTCTCTGGCATCATCGGGGAATGAGAGTAGACTTAAAGGAGTTAGGTTGTCCTCCCTATGTTCTGAGGTGTTGGGGGTTGAACATTCCCTGACCTCAGGGACGGACAGCTTAAAGCTGGACATGGGTATGAGGAGCACCCTTGAGATGGTAGATAGAGTGTTAGCTGGTGGTTGGAGGTGGAATTGTGAATGGTTCTATTGACATGTGTTCTATGCTGAGCTTGGATTATTCTGTTTGAGTTGATGGTTCGGTTGACAAGGTAGTACTAATCTTGGAGAGTTTAGAAGCTAATGTAAAATGTAGTGTGGTCCTATGGCTGGCTTTCTTCTTCTTATTCTTTTTGAACTAATGCTTGATGAGAGGTTTGAAGTCTAGGCCTACCTTGTATGGTACTTTGATGGCCTTGATGGGGTTCTTTCTTCCTTGAGAATGCTTGACTAGGCCCTTGTTTAGATCGAACTTTATTTTGGCCATCATGCTGAACTTTGGCAGAAGTATTTTAGCCTTCCTCTTCAGCTCTACTACCTCTTTCTCTATGTGTACAACCTCAAACTGATATAAGGTGAATGTGTTCGGAGCTTACAGGTTTCGAACTCCCAATATCTTTTGGCCAGTCATTGTGATAATGTCTATACCTATCGGCACTATAATGACCTTGTCATTGATGATGAACTTGACTTTCTGATGGAGAGTAGATGGGATAGCACCCGCCTGATGGTGAAGGAGGATGGTATGCTCAATATCTGGAATTGAACTTGGAACATTCTCCCTTCTATCACTAGGGGAATGAACACTTCTCCTTGGCCACAACTCACTGAATTGTCAAAGGCCCTTATGTCACAAGGGTTGGGTTTCACAAAATTTGAGGGAACTCCCAATGTGTCTAGTGTATCCTTGGTACAAATATTCAAAGTGGATCCATTGCCAACCAAGATGAGGGGAATACACATGTTGAAGTGACATGCCATGATGTAGATGGCTCTGTTGTGAACAGTGTCGCCCTCAAGGATTTCATCCTCTAAAAATGTGATGACTCATGGTGTTGATACCCTAGCCACCATATTTTCCAATCTATCTAGTGTGATCGAGGTGTCCATAAAGGACTTTCTGAATATGTCCTAGAACCTTCCTCTATGCTGCTCTGATGTCAACAAAAGGCCTAAGATTGAGACTTGTGTGCATGTCTTGGATAACTACTCGATCAAGAATAGGTGAGACTTTTGAATAGCTACCTTGAAAATCTCATTCTCTTTCTTTTCCTCTACCTCTCTGGTTTGTTTCTGTACCTCTACTTTTGCTTCTTCTTCTATCATTTTCTCTTTCCCTTTACCCTCAGGATGTAGATATGTGACTGGCTTGGAGACCCTACCTGACCGGGTGATAAAGGTTGTGAGTTCTTCCAGTTCATCATTTGTAAGTTCAGGATCAGCGACTTCCCCGACTAGATAACCCAAGGGGACTCAGTTCAATAAGTATTGGATTTTGGTAGATGGGAAAATATTGATGACTTGGTAAGGGGATGAAAGGTCAATGAGTTAGGTATATAGTGATGGTAATGGGATGACATGGGGTGATTAGAAAGGGTCATGAGTTGCTGAACTTTCTCGTATATGTTGATGTCAGGGGGAAGAACTGTGACTGGGCTATCTGGTGTTGTATCCCGCATGTTTATGAGCAAGTGCTCATGGTCAAGAGGGGGAATAGGCTTAGGGAAGTATCCATTTATGGTAGACACTTGATCTATGTTAGGTAGGAAAATGACCTTCTTGAGCTTTGATATTTTGGTGATGTAGCTAGATGGTATGCCCCAGGGTTTGATGGTATTCAAAATGTTCTGCTTGGTTGTAACAATAGGGCAAAGGATAAGGTGGAGGCCTTGGATCAATTAGCTGCAATAACTTCTTCTTAATGAGGTACTCCATGATATATTTGTAGGAGTAAGGCAGAGGGGTGAATTTTCTTTTCTTATTTTCTTCTCTAGGCACACCCAGGTATCTGGGTTGGTAAAACTGTTGTGTTTGAGGAGGGATGATATTCATGGCTGCAGGGTAGCTCTGAGTTAGTTGTGATGGAGGCAGAACATGACGGCTATTCTGAATGGGCTAAGGGACCTTAATGGCCTGAACAAAATTTGCTTCTAGTTTGGTGATAGCTGCCTTCTTTGGAATGCATCTCATGGAACTAGCCGGGATAAAAGGTGCATCTAGTACCAAGCCTGCTTTAATGGTTAACTTTACCTTTGTGGCTTTATCGACAACCTTGGCAAAGTTGTTCTGTGACGCAATCAAGAGCATCAGCTGATAAGTAGGACCCAATGTCCTCATGAAGGTTGATATCATGTCCTCCTTGGACATAGGGTGTTTTAGGTTGAAGGTCTTTAATCTCCACCTATAGACAAAATCCCTGATATTTTCTCCTGATACAGGTCTCATTCCTTCGATCTTCTCTCTAGTTGGGAACAACTCAAGGTTAAACTTGTAATGATTGAGGAATGACCATGTCAAAGCTCTCCATGTGCTTATGTTACTTTTATCTTGGCTTGTTAGCCATTTCCCTGCATTCGTTTCTAGGCTCTAGCCAAACATCTGGACCAGGATCCACTCATCATGTCCCCACTAAAACATAGCATTACAATACATACAGAGTTGCATCCTGGGGCAGGTGGTACCATCATACTTCTTAACATTTGAAATTTTGAAGTTCGGTGGTAGCACACCTCCAAGGTGGATGCAAAGATCCTCAAAGTCTATAGAGATAGGGAACAACCCCCCTTTCATTAATTCTAACTATGCTGCAAGCTTAGCTATCTGTGCACTAGTCTCATCCTTTTATTTTCCCTTTTTGCTTAACGTCGAAGGCCCATACTGCTCTTCAAGGTAGAAGATGGCTTGATGATCTGGTTGCATGTATGTAGTTGTGGCTCAGAGCAAGGCTATAACATATGTGGGGCCTTGTGTGAAGGACTGGCTATGCAGTGGAGTCTGTTCGACAGTGTTGGCAAGTAGTGGCTCAGATGTTGTACTCCGACTGTGAGGCCCTCCTTGCTTCATCAGATATTCAAACATTAGCTTCTAGAACTCAGAAAGGGTAGGGATTTGAGGCTACTCACTGGTGCTAGGTTGACTAATGGATGGTGAAGAGGTTTGGGGTGATAAAGAGGATTAACCAGTTTTAACGTGGATGTCCACCAATGCCAGGACATGAAGTCCCCCATCAATCGCTCCACTTCTGACTTGAATCCCTTTGAGAGAGTACCTTCAGGAGTGGTCCTTGCAGGAGGTGGATTTCCCATGGATGCCTCTGGGAAGGTAAGCAGTGTAGTGTTTGTCATTAGAGGAGGTGTTGTTGGCCATAGCTTTACTACGTTGTTCCTCCTACTTTTGTAGTCAGCTATCTGGGGGATCAATTATAGCTTACTTAACTGAATTGGAAGAAAAGAAAGTTTTATTGTTATTATCCTGTAAGGTTCATTCTTTACATTCATTCATAATTAATAGCTAGGTGCTTTACAAGTGCATATGTCATACAGGTGAATTCATGTCCTTTAATTAACTATGAAATTTTTGGAAACAAAACTTTATACAATATATACATATCAGAAACAATTACAAAAGGAGGGGGTACTTTCCCCAATACATCGAAAGACAACATAAAATGAAAAATCTAAAGATCAGGTGCTGCTAGAGGTGGCGGAGGTGGCACTGGTTCATATCCCAAGGAGAAGATCTACTCCCTCAACTTATGAACCCATGACTATATCCACTGATCTTGTATAAAGGCCACTATCATTGAGCTCACTCTTTAGGGAGTGAATGAGCTCTGCTTAAGTTTCATTCCAATGCTGGGTACATTCACGTGAGACTTCAGCCTCTTTATGCAAAAGTGTCTCAGCTTCTAAGGTAACCTTGGTTTAGGCACGTAAAGCCCGTTCCTTGGCTAAATCTATCAATACTCGCTCAGACTCTGCTTGAATGTGAGAAGGCTTTGTATGTGATGACGATGTTGATTCGGTGCATTGCCTCATACCAAAAAGTAGATGTTGAGGGTGTAGTAGGTTGTAGCAAAGGCTTATGTAAAAGCAAATGCTCATATGTTGATGTCATGGCCTGTGTCTTTGTAGATACTAGTTGTGGATGTCCTGAGAGTCCAGCATGCAAGCTATCCCATAGGGCAGCTAGTATAGATTGTGTATAATTGGATGTACAATGATCAAGTTTGCATATGTCTTCAAAGATGGTGGGGAAGTCGAAGAGAACTTTCCTAAGTGCCAATTTTTAAAGTGCGCATATAGGTACATAGGGAGTGCTTTGATGGACTCATGTGATAACCGTGTATGTGTGGTCTTTGGTGGGAAGGAGTGGGTAGTGTGCTTTGTGTCACATGACATGCTAGGTGATTTGTTTGGGAAGCATGGTAGCTAGTAGCTTCTGATATCCTGATGTAGTTGCTCTGTTTGGCAAAGGTCAACTTTTGTCGTGGATTTGTGCTGAAGCTAGATCTCGTGACACATAAGCCAGAAGATGTAAAGACTAATAGATGTTCCCATAACCAAGCTTGTAAGAAAGCTAGACAACCATATAGTCACCCTTTGGGATGTCGGGCGCAATGCGAGAGACTAGAGATAGTCTCCGAGATGATCACAGGTGCAAGTCTTCTTCTATAGATGTTGGTCAAAGATATTAAGTAAGATACCATTGATGTGATAGCAGCTATGTGATAACAAGAGTTGTCCTAGGAAAACTAAAGTGCATGCTCTGAACTTGACCAGGTTGTCGAAATCACCGACTTTCTTCCAACCTTTTCCCAATAGAAGGTCAAAAAGGCAATGCAAATATTCTCCTATGGCTTCCTTGGGTAGGGAGGCTTTGGAGATTTCCAATGTGTGGAAGATTTTTAGATAACTAGGCTTGTAAGTCAGAATTATGGCACTGATACCAAGATAATGTTTCCAATTTAAGAAGGATTTGAGTTCCTCAATAGTGGGCGTGAGCTCTTGTTCTCCGAAGCAGAAAACCATGGATGTCAGATCCTAAAAGGAAATGGCTGCCTCTATTAGTGGCCAATCTATAACCATTTGGGCTCAGGCCAATGTTGCCCCTAACCAGCTTTGACTTTTTCAAATTTTTTGTTCTTCGGGAGGAAGGTAATTATGGTATTTGTAAAGTTCACGGAAGCAGTAGGGTACGCATCCAATTGTATTGGTCTGTGAGCCATGTCTGTAAGCACAAGCATGAACATAGGGATAGAAATGTCATTTTATGGTTGAAAAGAATATTCTACATAACTTAAGCCTAACGCCCATTTTTTGCCTCAACGCCTGATTTTTAATTGAATTAAAATTCAGGCATTAAGAAAACAATTAGGCATTGGAATAGTTATAGACAAAAACACTTAACGCCTAATTTTTGCCTCAACGCCTGATTTTAATTGAATTAAAATTCAAGCATTGGGAGCACAATTAGGCGTTGAAAGCAGCTACGAGTTTAAATGAACCGCGGTTGGGTCTTTTATCTTTTTATGGTTTAAATTGCTATTTTCAGTTACAAACTGTAAGGGAGGTCCCCACAATGTTTTCCACTATTCCTTTTTCATTTTTTGACAAAATTTCCCTTTTTCATCATCAACAATGAGCCAAAGAGGATTGAATCGCCACTTCCCGCTTCTCTCGATGCAAGAGAAGGCTTTATGGAAGAATCTCGTGGTGGATGGGGTGAGTTTTTGAATTGTTCATGAATTTTGTTTTTTACTTTTATGGTTTTTTTATTATTCTTTGATTTGGTTTTGATTCAATGCTTTTTGCTTGCTTTTGGTTTATTATTCTTTGTTTTACTTTTAGATTTCATTGCATTATTAGGTTTTTAATCATTAAAATAAAATTGTATTACTTTGATTTTGATGTTTGCTTGATTTTAGAATGAATTTTCACCCATTTTTGGGTATTTTTTAGTTTTCCAATGCCTAAAAATCACTGCCCTAAATTACAGGCATAACACCTGATTTTTCTCTATTTTTTAAAAAACATGCGTTGGCCTAAAAAATAGGTGTCAGCCTAAAAATCAAGCATTAGACCTGAGAGACAGATTTGTCATTTTGATATTTTTTGCTTCTTTTTTATTTATTTTTTATTCTTTTTGTTCCTAAACATGGTTCTAACATATTTTAACGTGTTTTCTTTTGTAGGCTAGTGGAGAGTGGAGCCCCACAGATCTTGGTCCAAGGTCCTAGGCTTATGGAAGCGGATATGCTCCAAAGTCTAGGAGTGGGTGATGGCCATGGGTTTTGGCCATTTTTTAAGTTTGCCAATGCTGCAGGCTGATAGGGCGCTTCTGATGGCCCTTGCTGAGAGGTGGTCCCCTATCACCCAGACCTTCCACCTTCCAATGGGAGAGATTGGGATGCCATCCATAGATTTCTTCATGATGACAGGGCTCTCTATGGATGGTACCCCTCCACCGAGCTCGAAGGACTTTGATCTGGAATTAGTGGCTCGATGCATAGGGCCGCAGCCCATGGCATACTACAAGGGCACGAAGGGTGTCCCACCATCCTAGTTCGAGAATGACTAAGTCTGGGCCACCGACTAGAGCTTGCCCACAGAGATTTCGTTCTCCACCCTAGCCTTCCTGATCTACATGCTGACTCGCTTCATTTTCTATGGGAAGAGCGATAGGGTCTATTTTTATTTGTTGCCGGCCTTGGAGGATCTAGACCTCGTGGCCACACAGAGTTGGGGTAGGTCCTCCCTCAGGTGGATGTATGCCAACATGAGCAAGATCTCTTCTAGGCAAATCCCTCATGCTTTTGTGGGGTTATACTTCCTATGGGATGTAAGATTCATTTCCCGTCTCTCTCTCTCTTTTCTTTTATTTTTTACTTGCTTCCTTTAATTTGATTAACTTTTCCTTTGCAGGTGTGGTGCTATGAGCATTTTCCTCCTTTGGCCCCTAGGTGGAGAGGCATGGAGGTACTTAACTTCCCCTGTGTGTCTAGGTGGAAGGTTGCTCATACCCATCATAAGACCTAGAGATCCATTTTGGGTTTTCGGCACCAACTAGATCTTCTGACAGCCGACCAGGTAAGTACATAATGCTTTTAGTTCAATTAATTGATTTCATTTGTAAATTATTGTTTGACTTCTACTGTGTTTTATGTAGTCCCACACTCGCCTCCATATGTGATGGACACTGAGGGAGAGACGGGGAGAGGGGAGACAGGTATAGAGGCCTCTGCATTCCTAGACTGGGCTAAGAATTACAATGAGTGGTGGGCTACTCAGACTTGTGGGCCATTAAGCGGCCCTATTGAGGCTTTGGTGAGTTTATTTTATTTTTTTTAAACATTTGTTCTTTGTCTTTTATTTTTCTTTCTTTTAATCTTGATTTGTTTGAATTTTAACAAGCAACAGAGGCACAACTAGCTGAGGAGCCAGCACCTCATGCCCGAAGAGGGAGGAAGAGGAGAGCTCCCCCTACAAAGCCAAACTTGATGGGCCTGATTCCTGAGGTGGTGCCTGTGACTAACCTCAAGGTTGGGGTCACCGAGGAGCCTTTGCCAGAGGCTAAGCTCCTTGAGGGTTAGGTGCCTCCTAAGGCGATGACTCAAGTATGGTTTTGATTTGTCTGATTATTTAACTTTAAAATTTATGTATTTTAATTGAATTTTTTTGACAAAGTGTTGTGTACTTATGTAGGTTTTTAGGGAGGTGTACCTCAGTGCCCTTCAGAAGTTGGCTAGGTGTTTTGTCTTAGTGGGGCAAAAGCATCAGACCCATTTGACTAAGGTTACTGCCTTAAAGGCGACCCAAGGGGTAGCTATAGAGGAGGTAAGGGCACAAGGTTGTTTGAATTTCTTTTAAGCATTTCTTGTAAACAGGTTCTGACATGTGTCTTGTTTTATGTTTGCAGAGACAGGTCCCCATTCTAGGGGAGACAAGATATGTTGCCAAAGACATTGAGATGCCTTCTACTAAGCCTAAGGTCGAGCAGACTAGTGGAGAGAAGACTATGGGAGAGCCTAAGACTGGTGGAGAGCCTGAGGTGCAAACTGCTCTGGTGCCTAGTGGTGTGGTGACAGTGTCTCCTTTCCAGGTTGATGACAGTCCTCTTGGGACCAGACCTAGACGTGGTGTTGTTGCACCCTGTGGTGATGATAGAGTTCAATATGGGGCTGGTCACCTATACTCTAAAGAAGAGGAAAAAAAGAGCCAAGAAAGGGACAGTAGATTATGTGGGTAGCAGCTCAAATGACTGACTGAGAGATTGGACTCTCTTTTTTGGTTTTTCTTTTCTTTATTCATTAGATGTAATTAAACATGTTTTGGTTAATGGGTTTTATATGTTAACCCTGGGTCACTTTGGACATGTTTTGAGATTTTTATTTTATTTTGTTTACTTGAAAGGATGCTTGGACATCAGATTGGTTTATATATTTTAGTTGCTTAAGGGTAACTTGTATTCATTCATTTTTCTTGTTCTTTTATGGTTTGGTTTACTTGTTGTTCTACTTATGGGATGTCTATGCAATCTATGCTATCATGTTATATATATTATGCAAAAAGGGGTGAGAGATATTCAAATTTAGATAAGAAGGTAAAATCCAGGCCTAATTATCTAAAAATAATAATTTGGACTAATTTTATAAAGTCAAACATGAATTCTTGATTCCATTTTAATCAATCATGCAAGCAATCAGTCAAAATCATGGCAAACAAACCTAAAGCTAAACCTCTAAGCTATTGAGTGTAACCTAAATAACTCTAACCTAAAAATGACTACATACACATGCTTTTTGAGATTCTAAAAGATGAGGTGTATTAGTTGAAACACCTCCCTAAAAAAGATAGGATCATAGAGTGGTAACTGGCTTGGGTAACTCAGAATGGCCGTGCTAACATAACAGCAACTACTCAGACATTGTTTCCATCCTATGTGGTGATCCAATGTCTGTCCATTGGTGGGTAATGACCTAGATAAGGGCTCATAAGAGTGATGTATTGGTGCAATGTCGTGTCCTTAGATTCATTTTGTGCAAAGTAGAAAATAATAGAGATGTGTTGCATACAAGTTGTTCAAATGTGAATTTTTTATCCTACTAACTAATTCAAGCTGCCCTAAAGCTATGTAAGAATGTTTTCTATCCTATACATGGAAATTTGGAGTGATTGTTAAAGATGAAGTGTTATCCTAACTAACTAATGAAGTGACCTAAGTCTAATTCAAAACAAGTAAGCATGTGAGAAAGCAAGTAGACATGTGAGAAAACAAGTAGACATGTGAAATCATGTATTTGACATAAACTAAGACTTGTACATGTGGAGATTTAAAAATTCTCTAGTAAAGTCGCCATTCTCTGGACATGGGGCACCCACTTCGGTTATTGCTTCACTCGGGGCCAACCCTCTTTCTATGTGAGGGTTGGGTTTTGCTTGGAGTCGCCACCAACTCGGGTTTTAACCAACAGAGTTGGACATTGGTCCTCCTCTTTGGAGAAGAGAGGAAGTCTAGACCCGAAGGTCTAGGGTTTAACTCCTAATACTAGTCAATGTTTTTGAGATTTAAGGTTAGTTATTTAGTTACACTTGGGGAAGGTGTTAGGCACCTCAAATACCTACCTTTTTAGGGTGGGTTCTCCCATCCATACAAGTTCTAGTCTTATACCAATACTCATGCTTTGTTAATGTTGAATTAGAAGCTTGCTGGATTTTTCTCAGGCTTAACACTAGATTTTACTTTCAATGTCTGATTTTTCAATGCTTGAATTTAATTTAGGGTGAAAATTAGGCGTTGGCTTATGAACAGTCCATAAACTATTCTTTAATTTATCCTATTTTAATTGCGAGAGACCACTCATGGGTTAAGTCTTTAAAGGGATGGTTGACCCCTCTAAATGGCTCACTAGTTAGTTCCTTAGGGTTAGGTGTCAACCCTAATGGAAGGAAAATAAAGGAAAAGAAATTATTTTTTTGTCTTACAGGCTTAACGCCTATTTTTCATCTCAACGGCTGACATTTCAAAGCCTGAATTTTAATTCAGGGTGAAAATCAGGCATCAGGAAATCTAATCAGATCAACACCTTTATGTAATCTTTGGGATGGTTTGGTGGGTTCCAGCACTGTAAAACCCATGGTTTGGGTTAAAGGAAGTTTCTTAGGGTTACACTATGCAACCCTAAGGGTCCTGAATACATGCCACGTGGAGATATGATCTCCTAAAATTGGTCATATGATCATCTGTTACAGGCCTAACAATTGTTTTTTTTTTTTTTTTTTTTTGTCTGATGCATGAATTTTCAACACCTGAATTTTAGTTCAGGGGAAATTCAAGCATTGGATATTAAACCAGCAGCCAATTTAGGGTTTTAGGCCACCAAAGTGGGGCCTAGAGGAGTAGGGTCTCTTCTAGGTCCATGTACTGACCCTAGGGTGTACTTGCACTCAGCAAAATTTTGGAAAACATGATTTTTAAACCTAGGCTTAACGCCTGAAATTCACTCCAACGCCTAAATTTCCATCCAATGCCTGAAATTAAATTCAGGCGTTGGGACAGAAATAAGGACCCACAGAGATGTACATGCATAGGATTGAACTTCAGAGGCTAATTTGGCTATAGGGCAGAGCTAGAAAAGAATCAAGGTTCCCTAGGGTGGGTCCTAGATCTCAACACCTGATTTTTCTCCTGATGCCTATTTGCCCAACTCTTGATTTTTAATTCACTAAAAATCAGGCATTAGTTACTAGGAGAAAATCGAGTAGCTGGATTTCTTGATTTTGGAGCCCTTAGGATCTTGCAAAAAAATGTAAAATTAAGCATGCTAGTAGACAACATATTCATGAACATCATATAAAAATTTGAGCTTTAGATCCTGCATAGAAAATTCAAACCAAAATTGACAAATATTTATCAAAACTAGGTCTTAAAAGACCCATTTTTTAAAGTCTGTTTGGGAGGCCATCTCGAGGCCTTCTACAGCTCCTAAATTCATGAAATTAAATCATATCATGTATATGTCTAGTCTAACAAAGAAAATTTTGGTCTCAAGGATACCACTACAAAAATCATAAGAAAATCAGCATGATAATTGGTCAAAAATGAAGGCAAGTAGAGGTTGTTGAGCCGCTACTATGTAACCCAAGTTAGAACAGTGCTCTAGCATGAATTTGAGAGCATAACAGCATGCTAAATTGATATATAATGAAGGGGGTGAATTAAACTTAGGTGATGCTTACCTTGGGCCCAAAGTGACCTAGGGTTTGCAAATCTTCTCTTTTTCTTCCTCTTCTTCTTCTTTTACCTTATAATTTTTAGGGTTCCTCTTGCCAACCCTGGGCTGCACAAATTTGGGGCTATTTATAGCCCCAAAATGGTATAATGGAGGGTTGAGATGGAGCTTGGGGTTTGCTAGATGGAGGGCTAGGATTGAATTTAGATTTTGTTAGGTGAAGGGCTACGATTAATTCAGCTAAAATGAGGTAGAGGTTGAGGATATGCTTGGCTAAAATGAGGTGGAGGGTGGGGATTGAATCGTGTTTATTGGTATGGATTAATGAGGTGGAAGGGGAGCATGGGAGATGCCTTTTGGGGCAATCCCATTGGTTGCAATCTTTAAGGGTATGGCATGAG
>JAOXJP010166975.1:0-12762 GCA_025762735.1 Platanus orientalis
AACTAATAAAACAAAGAAAAAACAAGTAAAAAGTAAAGACTAAAGGATATGAAAATGATGATAAAATATAAGCATATTACGTGTTATAGCTGGAAAGGTTTCCATATGCTGGGAAATCATTCACTGTCCACATTAAAATGACCCTTAAACTGAATGTGGAATTACTGAACGCATTGTAAGTCTTAATGCCATTATCCCACAATTCCTTCAAATCTTCTATGAGTGGCTCCAAGTACACATCAATGTCATTCTCCGGTTGCTTTGGCCTTGGGATTAATAATGTCAACATCAAATGCCCATTTGTCATACACAACCATGGAGGTAAGTTGTATGTAGTCAAAATAACTGGCTAACAACTATATCTAGTGCTAAGATCCACAAATGGGTTAAACCCATCCACTGCAAGGACAAGCCTAATGTTCCGTGCATCAGATGCAAAATTAGGCCACTTGTTATTTATTATCGTCCATGCCACAAAGTCAACCGGATGTCTCAACTTTCCATCCTGACTTTTGTGAGTAGAATGTCAAGTGATTTGCTCTAATTTTTCGGATGACATAAACTTCCTCTTCAATTTGGGAATAATCGAAAAATAATGTAACACCTTCGCGGAAACTCAGTATTTGATTTTTTTGGTGGATTGGTTCACCTTCCACCTGGAGGCACTACATCTTGGACATGGATCTAAGGACTCTAGATCCTTCCTAAATAAACAACAATCATTCACACAAGCGTGGATCTTCTCGTACCCTAAGTCAAATGTATTCAGTAGCTTCTTGGTTAAATACATTGAGTTGGGAAGTGTGTTGGGATGTGGTAGCATTTCACAAACTATTTTCAATAGTTCTTTGAAACCCTTATCAGATAAACCGTGTGTGGTTTTATGCTTATATAAGGCTACGATTACTGACAATCTTGTATACTTTGCACAACCTGGGTGTAAAGGAGTTTTTGCATATTCCAACAAGTGTGTGAACTCTGACTCCCCTCCTTCATTAGTCAGTTGTGGCAAATCCTCTTCTCGAACAAACACATCTATGTACATTGTATATGTGTTCTTCCTCTCAACATCTTCGCGATGCATAGATGCACTTACTCGTTCCCCATGTAAAACCTAGGTAGTGTAAGTAGGATCCATCCCCTTAATAACCAAATGTTATTCAGCAACTTCAAACTTTTAGCTTACTCGATTTTCATACCTCACACAAGGGCACAAGATCTCTTCCTGGTCCCCTGCGTCTACTTTAGCCATGTGTTAGGAAGTCTTGTACTCCTTTTCTATATTCACTTGATAGTCTAGAAAAATACAACCATTCCTTGTCCATCGTGAGTAACTCGCTTGATATGTTACTTTCGTACCAAAATCCCCCCTATAAGTGAAAACAACATCAATCTCTTATATATAAGACATTATTTGATTATGCATATATATGTATTCGTAAACTTTTCTGTAATTGGTAAGAGGTTCTTATCCCATTTAGGAATGCTTAATCCATATTGCATTAATAGCTTAAATATTTATTCCACACTATTAAAAAATTTCGGTAGCATCTCCCCACAGTTCTTCAAGTACATGAACCATACTAGATGAACACATATCATTGACATTATAGCCAACAGTAAACACCACCGCATATGATTATATACCCGAAGGACAAGAAAAGATGTTACCTAATTTTTTTAATAGCAAAATAAAGCAAGATCCACTAGAGGCAATATGAATTATATATACATTCCTAAACAGTTAAGATGTGGACACACGACAAGAAAACTGGGTTATTCTAGCGGTTTCTTTAACAACAATCACATTAACCACTATAATAAGTATGATATACTTACTATTTATGACCATTGGTATAGAAGGGAGAAAAGTCGTAGTTATAGCATCGGTTACTGGGAAAATAGTTGGTATAGATTTTTCTCTTGTCATGGTTCCAAGGAAACCGCTACAATAAATTTTTATAAAAAGCGAGGTATCGCTTCCCGCCAGTTTCCACATTGCTTTTCTATCCTCCACATCATTTAAATTTAAAAAAAAAGCGAGGGGTATGGCATCCTGCCAGTTTCCACATTGCTTTTCCATCCTCCACATCATTTAGGTTTCCATATCTCTCGCTGTGATTTCTCTCATTCTATTTTTTTCTCTTTCTATTTCATTCTAGCTCTCGTCTTTTGCCCTCTGCTTCTCTTTGTTATTCTTGCCCTCTGTCTCATTCTCTCTCCAACTCGGTATGTTGGTAAGTCTCCCTCTCGATCTGTTTCTCTTCGTATCAATATATGTGTATCTTATTGTTTTTTTTAGGGATTTTCTGATCTAGAAGTGAGCAGGAGAGATTCGCCCGTTCACGAAATTTTTTTTGATTTTGTAGTGAGCTGGAGAAGCTGTTCACAACACTCATATTTCTCAACGCCTTATTTGTTCACGATTAGGTAAGCTCGATCATTGTATCTTCTTCTTCTTTTCTTCTCTGGTTTTTTGGTTTTTCAGGCCCTTTTTTAGGGCTTTTCACCTTTATAGTGATCAGGAGAGGATTGGCCCTTCTTTTTTTAGGGATTTCTCGTTTGTAGCGATCAAGAGAGGATTCACCCCTTCCTTCTCTAGTTTTATTGGGTTTTTTTAGCCATTTTTTAAAGGTTTTTCTCCTTTGCAGTGGTTAGGATTGGATTTACTAGTTCACGAAGCCCCTTCCTTCTTAACCATTCTCGCCGCATCCTATTCACAATCAAGTAAGCTCAATCTTCATCATCTTCTTCTCCTTCTTTGTATGTTTTAGACATTTTTAGGGATTGAACAAAAACATGTTTGGGCTGATTAGAGAATCTAACCCCAAGATCTTGTGGGGAAATAGAGAATTAGATTTGTTCATTGGAGAGATTGGAAATTAGATAAGATTGAAGTATCTTGGTCTCTTGGATTGGTCCAACTTGGTTGAACGAGGAGGCTTATCTATGTTGATGTGATGAAGTTGTTGACCTAGACATTTAATCTCAATTCCAATTTGTTGTGTTTTCTGGTTGGATTTGTTTGGTTTGTATTGTTAAGTTAGCAGTTTAAATGATTTTTTTTTATGCATGTATGGGTTGGGGATCAGAATGAATTGTTTTAGGGCCTAGGTCTCGGTCAGCTAGTCTGACCATCTAGTTTCTTTCGGTTTTGGGACTCTGGTTCTCATCAATAGGACTATTTTTTTGTTTTTCACTATTTTATTTCCTCCTTTTTTTGTTTACTTTGGGTTTTCGCCAACAATATCCTTTCCCCCTCCTTTGCTCATGTGGCTTAGTAGAATTTAAAAAAAGGCATATTATAGATCTTATGCATGGGTCTTGAAGTGGGAAGGATTGGAGTCATATCTCTCATCTTCAATTTCTATCTGCTCTAACCTAATTTGAGAGGCTATTAAGGGGCATATGGTTAAGCTATAAAGCATTATAAAGTGCTATGGAAATTTGTTGGGTCTTAAAACTTTGGAAAGATTAGTTTTGGGGCATAAAAATGGATAGCAAAGTGGGGTGTGATGTGTTGAAATGAAGAAAAATTTGTTAGTGACCTACTACTACATTGTGAGGCTGCAAATGACATTAGGAGTTTCTTCGTATCATTATTTGGGTTACAATCTTGGGGATCCAAAGGAGGTCTTATAGAAGATTAATAAAATAAATAAGTCAACTGACCCTAAAATTTGTGTAGCAATTGGGGCATTTCTAAGAGTTGGTTGTCTCCTTGAAAGAATTTTGAAGTTTAGATTGGTCGTCTTTTGGGAGGGACTAGCAAACGAACCCATGCAAATTCGCATGGCAATGTAATTAGAATTGTGTTTGTTTAAAAATGTAACTCTTAATCTGTATGAGATAGATAATAGTTTCTTCCTTTAATCTTTTTTTTTTTTTTTATAAATGTTGAAATCTTGGTATAATTCAACTATTAACAGTAAGCTGATTGTTGGTTTGCTATTTCCACCTGCATTTTGAGTCTTGGTATTTTCTTCTGTTGTGTTTGATTTTGAATCCTAGTCTCTTCTATGCCATTGACTTTGTAAATCTAAGATAACCCCTTGAGAAATATGGAAGCTTTACTTTAAAGGGTCAGTTAAGAAATTTTCGATCAAAGGTGTTGCATCCAACCTACTCTCTTGTTTAAGAAGTTCCCATTACCAATTTAATGGAGTATATATAATATGCACTTGAAAAAATTGGTAAAGAAAAGAAGAAATTATGATTTCTTATATTTTGTGTAGGTCACATACCCAAGAGGTGCACTTACATATCATATATGTGTGTGCACCTGCCAATGGAAAGATCTTTTTCCTGCTGGATGCATCAACACCTCTCTGTTGCAACCATTATAAAACTCGACTGAGGTAATGACCTGCCAAGCTGAACAGAAATAGCTCAAATCATTGAAAATCCTAATTTGAATCACCTTGATTATATCTACTCTGGTTGTAGAAGATTTGAGCCTATAGCATATTAGTTCAATCATCTCCAGCTGGACTAGATGCTTCAAAATGGTTTACAGAATAGTAGCTTGAGTTTTGAGTGTAAACTAGACCCAGGTACAAGAGAAACAGAAAGGCACTTAGGACTAGTGGCTATAATAGGTTATGTTTAGAATGAAACAACTAATGTAACACTGGGGGTTTTTTGGGGTTTAGGATGGGGACTATAGGAGTTAATAGGGCATGGGATAGGACTGAAACAACAGAATATATGTAGGACTAAAGTGGCTTCATTAGGGTCAGATGCCAGTCAAATAGCAAGGCCTCAGTTGGGAATTTTAGGGAAATGAGTTTAGTTGGAGATGAGACTGAACACAAGATGTGGTAGAGGATTGCCACAGAATAACAGAGAGTGATTGATATGGGTCAGAACTTTGTTCAAATAGAGGGTGGTCAATGGGTTTAAACAGGTTCCGTTTTGGGCCTAAACAACAGGACATTAGTGTCTAAGCCAACTAGACCTTTTAACTTGTACAAAGGCCCCTTTGTAGATTTCTTCTGCTTATGTATTTTTTTTTCTTTATCTTTTGTCCCTTTATCCTTCTAATCCAATTTATGTAGTTTGTTGTGGTCTCTTAGACAAGTGGGTCTTAACTCTTAAGGCTTCTTCTTTTATAGGATATTTTTGTCATTCTTCCCTAATTTCACATTCAGTTGAGAGGGTTCCTTTTACTGGGTTAAAGATGTTTGTTGTGGAGAGAAAGGGAGGTGTATAGTTTGCATGTTGCTTGCTTTCTTATTCTTGGGTACATTGCCTGCTGTTCTGACTCTGTTAAAGGGAAGAGGTCGACTTCCTCAACATACTTAGATTCCTCGATCACAAATCTCTTGGCTGCTGTCATGATTGCTTTAAGCTTTGGTGAGATAAGCAGTAGCAAGCCTAGTATGCCAAATTTCATAACTCAGTTTTATGAGGCGAGATATTTTTCCCCCTTATTAGTAGCACTAATTTAATATTATTCCTATTAAGCATATTTATTTGGTTTTGGTTAGTTATATTGTTGAGTTTAAATTTTCAGTGTGAAAGAAAGTGTTATCTGATTATTTGGTAGAGTAAGTTGTGATGTTGTGATTCTAAAGTTTGGGAGAAATCATTTACACTTTTATTGGTTTCATGATCTTATATTGCCACAGTTAGGTATTGTATACCAATTTTATTTTTCTTATTCAATCAAATTTATCATTTTCCTTTATTTCATAACTATAACCTTCTCTTATGGATTCTGGGGTACTTGATGTAGGACAATTGGCTCTATGTTTTATTTGCAATGGCAACTGGGGTGTTTCCCAACCTTGGGAACCTCTCCACATAGTATGCTTATGCTTTAGTTGGTCTGTCTGTGACAGAGCTGAACATCACAAGCATTTTATATTTATTGTAGATCTTGAGAACATGGTTTCTTGCATAACAATGTCATTTAATACTTATGATCTAACAAGACAGTGCAGTTGTATCTGTTCTTCATATATTTGTAAATAGGAATCTTAATAATTTATTTAGATTGAATTGTAGTTGAAGATACAATTGTCCACATCCTAACTGTAATAGGCACAACCTTGAACTACTTATATGGAATCAACAAGCGATTTATCATTAATATGTCACTCTTAATCCATCCATATATTTGTTATAGAAGCAGTTGCATGAGTTCATACATTGTGTAAGTTCATCAATCATGCATTTTATGGTATTTCTCATTCACGAGTTTTTTTTTTCTCTCTTTGTTTTCTATATTTCATTTTTCTAGCTGTCTAAGTTTGGGCCCAAAGTTGGTAAAGTAAAGTGAGTTCCACCTAACTTTTGCCCAATCTAATTCACTACTATGGCTAAATTATTCTGTGGATACATTATTATGGACAAGTCTAGTACCACTAGAACTCGTACTACTAGTAGGACAAATGAAACAATGAGACAAACATCTAATACATTCCTTGCATTTACTACCATTGGCTAAAGCCTCAGCATGTTATCATCACTTTAATATTGCTTTCCATAATGAGTGTAAAGCGATGAAAACTTCAAAATTTTGTATTAATGTCTTTCGAAGCTTTTGGTCCATTTTTTTGTTTTGGTATAATTTTCACGTTAGATTTTTTATTGCTAATTTTTATTTCAAATATTCTCTTATTTGGTGTGACCTGCTCTTAGGAATCTTTTACTGAAAGTTAATGATTAAATATAGCTTGCAATATCAAGGCTAACAAATGCATTATTAGTTTTAGATTTTCTAGAGAATGACTGTAACCAACTTTGTTATGCTTATTAGAACTATGTGTTATTTAACATGCTAACTGGATTTGTTTATTTAATATTTTAGGTTGAAGATTTTGCTAGTGGTGTTTGTGATCAAGGTTCACAACAAGCACAACAAAGATTATCATCTGCGAGTCATGAAATGCAATCTCATGGTCATAGTAAGTTTCTTTTTTTGTAGATTTTAATGTATATTCATGATAGAGATTGTACAATATTAATGTAGATATATACGGAGATGTTGGGTGGAAAATGATGATGTTTTGTGGTTTTGATATCTTTGGAGTGTTAATTTAATTATAGTTTATCAGGTGACTTTACTAAATTGAGTTATGAATCACTATTTATCCTTAAGAGGCCTTATTACAATTGTTATGTTGTCAAAATTTTGGTAAAAATGACATATGGATTCCTTATCTAGTTTCAATAAAATGAGACAGGAACATGCGAGAAAATATTTGGTTTTTATTAATTAAACTTTTATTGTGATTGATTTTATAATGTGACTATGGTTATGAAATAGTTTTGAAATATGGTTATTAATAGAGAATATGTTTATTTTTTATGATTTGATTTCTTATTGTACGAGTTTGACGAGGGATTGTAGTAAAACATTTTATTGAACTTATGTTTGCTTTAATATGTATATAATTTTTTTGTAAAGTAATTTTAGTTTCAAATAACAATTATTATTGAAAGGTTGGTTTTTTACTGTTTATTTCATTTTCTTTATGTATTATGAAAATTTAAAATGATAATTTCTATTCATTGTTGTTTGTGTTACAGGTAATTACACAATATAGAGTGATTAAGTTGGATAATGTGGTGGATTTCAATGTATTTTTTTATAGTATTTTATTTTGTTGGATATTTTTTGAGTAATTTTAAGTTGAGATAAGTGGATGTGTTATTTCATCTACTTTTGTAATGTGACAAGTTATGATTTTATAAATTTTAGGTTTTTGATGTGACTTTTAAATATAGTGTTGTGAGATTTATTATTATAGATTTCTTGTAATCAAATTTAAAAAGTATTAAGATATATAATTAAAATTTTTTTCCAAGATATAACGAAGGTTGGGAAATATGAGAAATAACAAAGGTTAAGAACCGTTGTTGTTTTGTCCTGTTCCTGAACTTTTAACAGCAGTTTCATAACCGTTACTGTTTTGACTATTTTTGGACTTTTAGCATTGGTTTCATAACTATCGCTATTGTTTATAAAATAATCTTTTAGCAGCGGTTTCATAACCGTCACTATTTCGTCTATTTTTGGACTTTTAGCATTGGTTCATAACTGTCGCTATTGTTTATAAAAGAAACTTTTAGCAACGGTTTCATAACCGTCACTGTTTTGTCTATTTTTAGACTTTTAGCATTGGTTCATAACTGTCGCTATTGTTTATAAAAGAAACTTTTAGCAACGGTTTCATAACCGTCGCTATTTTGTCTATTTTTGAACTTTTGGCATCAGTTTCATAATTGTCGCTATTATTTAAAATAAAAACTTGTAGTAGCGGTTTTTTAACTGTCACTATATGTTTAGGATGTAGCAGCGGTCTTTTTCGTTGCAATAGCTGCTCGTGTATATGAGAAATTTTTGATTAATAGCGTCAATTATAACCATCACAAGAGATGACCGCTACTATAATTTTTCTTGTACCAACAGTCGCAAAATTGTCACTATAACCTTGTAGTGACTTACGCGACGGTCGTTGGATCTTTAGTGACGGTTTTTAAAACCGTTGGTATAAACTCCCTATATCTATAGCAACAGTTTTTTTTCAGAATTTAGTAGCAGTTTTGATCGTTGCTAAAAACCATTTTTTTGTAGTGACAATTCAAAAATCATTCCATAAAAAATGGTACTCATCACAAATTGAACAAAAAATCTGTTGACATGAATTGTATCTCACAAGAAAATACAGTTTATTGCCAACAAATAATTTGTCTGAGGTAGCGATGAGATGTACAATAGTCAAAAAATGATTTTTAAATGAGTCTAAGGTTAAAGAACGATTCTCAAATGGGTTTAAGGTCAAAGAACGATTCTCTTTTCTTTCTCCACTAATTATATAATTTTATAATTCCATAGGCAATGCAAAGTTATTTCTTAACCTTTAATGTTAATTGTCAAGTTTTTGACATATCAGTTTATTTGGTCTCACCTTAGATAATGTCAATATCAACTTGGTGATAATAACCAAGATTTTTCCCTATAATAAAAGACGTTTAATTATTTGCAAAATGTTTATTTCACAACTTTGAATTGGGTTTTATCCCTAATTTAGATGCTGCAATGGAAGACCGTGTTTCAAGGGACTTTTTTTAGATGTTGTAATGGTTTATTATTTGTGAGGCACATTCAACCGGCAGCTTGGTACATGATAAGGGTTTTTCTCCTAGCCTACATCAACCGGCCACTCCTAGTAGCATTCCCTTGCTTCTCTTTTATCACCAACATCTACCCATCCCTTGTACCCCATCCGATCACTCAAAGAACCCATAAAATCATCTTAACTTTTTTATAAGAAAACCTTATA
Source organism: Platanus orientalis (assembly GCA_025762735.1). Taxonomy (NCBI): domain Eukaryota; kingdom Viridiplantae; phylum Streptophyta; class Magnoliopsida; order Proteales; family Platanaceae; genus Platanus; species Platanus orientalis. The sequence continues at coordinate 9,294 of JAOXJP010166975.1, forward strand.
GCTGCTGTCTAGATTATCTAGTAACCCCAACCCTTTATATTTTTGTACTCCTTATAAGAAAACCATCTCCTATATCCTGTGGCTAGACTGAAATCACATCCCTTAGTGTTTTACTATTGAAAACATGGTTAAATCAAATGGTAAGAAACCTTCAAAAGATGCTTTTATTACTTGGACAAATTCCAATCAACATTACAAGTTATATAGGCAACCTACTCTTAATCCATCTCTCTAATTATGGGAAGAGGATCTAATCTTTATTAATCTCTCCAAGAGTGATGTTTGATCACCATAAACACCATCTCCAACTTACTTTTGCTAATAACTCTAGTAACCTGACCTAGAACTAAATAGAGAACTAAGTAGAGATTGATTAAAATGTAAACTCTCACACGCATCCTTTTTCTAGTTGCAGGTCCAAAACAATGGCTGACTGATCGGTGGGTCAATTTTGGAAAGGGACTAATGTCGTCCTTAGCCACACTAGAATGAATTTATAAGGACCCACCAGCACTAGCAATTACACAAAATTTCAAAAAATGTCGTATGTGTTGTAAAGAGTCATCACATCAAATGCCCGATTTTTAACCAAATACATTGCCACTAGCCATGAATGAACCTGCTTGCCTACTTGGACCTATATGCATGTATACGATTATTTTTAACTAGAAAACATATGTCCAATAAACCAAACACTAGTTTGGTGATGGAGACCTAACCTCAAGGGAGACATAGGAACAAATGTACAATAAACCAAACACTAGTTGGGTGATGGATAGCTACCCTTAAGGGAGGCATAGGACCCCTTGGACACCCATGCTTTGCCTCGTTTCTCATATTCTAAGTATCAAACCTACTTGTGCATTGGTGCCCGCCTAAAAGAATGGCTAACCAAAAGTCAAGCTTGACCATATAATCCCAACCATTTGAACAATCAACAAAATTTTTAGCAGAACTTCAAAAAATAATGTATAACTGGTTTGAAACATTTGGTCATGTTGATTTTTGGTGTATACAATATTTTAGGAGAATCCCATCTAATTGTAGGTCGAGTCTGGATCCCCATATAATAAAGTACAATATATTACCATGGAGAGGTTTTCAAAGCATGTCACATGTACAAAAAATTTAAAACTTCAACCAAAGTTGAACGAAAGATTTCAATTTTTGTATAGATGTCAGCGCTTTAGAACTTGATGCACGTTAATGAAGTTTAACTTACCACAAATGATCCATTTAAATATGAGGTATTCGGTTGGTTAATGGGGGACCCAAACCCATGTATAGGTCCTATAGTCTCAAACCCAAGACACTCCCATTTCTTTATTAAATTCGATGAGGTACATCAAAACTTTTACATTTCTTATGTGCTTTTCATTGATAATTTAAAGTATGCTCTGTGATCAACTTCAAATCATAAGTAGTTCAGAGGGCATGCACAAGAAGAATTTCATTTTGGTTAGAAGCATCCTGAGCAGTTTCTTTATCTTACTTGAGGGAAAGTCATGTTTTAGTAGCAAAAACATTTTTCTTCTAAAGTTTAGTGATATGTTTAGCAGGTTTTATTGAGCATTGTGCTCTTTTCTTTTCCTGAATCAATCTACCATGAGATTTACAATGGAAAAAAAATGCAATGTCTTGGTTCTTCTAAATCTCAACAAAATTAAATATTGAAAAAATTCAATTTGTAGAAGAAATATATATATATATATATATATAATAGAAACACTCAAACCACATTGAAGCCTTAAAAATATAATTGAAAAAAATCCCTTTTAAACGAAAAAAAATAACCATAAACCCTAATAAATAAATTTAAACGACAAAATATATGAAATATAAAACATAAACAAATATCATTCTGATCATTCGAAAATAAATAATCAACCATAAATACAAAACTTTAATAATCAACAAAATAACAAAAAACTCACCCGAAATCTCTCAGTAAGTCCCACAATTCCAACTGTAAAGGGAAAATAAGAAGCTTATTTCTATAAAACATAACCCAATAATACATCAAAAACAAGAGAATAAGTGAAAAAAAAAAAAAAAAACAGAGAAGAATTACAAAAGGAACTCACCTGAATTCTCTCAGCAAACAAAACCCAAATCCCTTCTCCCTTAATCCCTTGCCTTTTTTTTTTTATCTTTCTTCTTTGCTCCTCTTTGTTTCAGGTAAAGTATATCACAGAGATCCAACCATTTAAAGGGGTTGCAAAGCTAGGGAAAATCGAGTCCCTTTGGACATGTATCAGGGTTTTCTGGCGAGCACTCCTCTTTTTAAGGAAGGTTAGTTTCCGGCAAGTAGGTGGGGAACTAAGGCAAGTAAATTTTCGACGAGTAGGTGGGATTTTCGACAAGCAGGTGAAACCTTGGTGAGTAGGTGTGATTTTTGGTGAATAGGTGAGACCTTAGTTATGGGATTTCCAACAAAAACGAATGTAGATGCTCTAAAATTGCAGAGGGAAAAAATGGGGAAACAAGGAAAGATAAGAAGAAAGAGAAAAGAGGAGGAAAAAAAATAAGGGAAATATATATTGGCTTTAGCCAGCGTTTTCAAAACATTGTTGACTATAAGTTTAAAAAGTGTTTTAAAATGTTGCTTAAACTTCTATAAAGACAGTGTTGCAAAAATGCTGTATATGATGTTTTTGTGCTGACACATAATAGAAAATTACAATTTCTTTATACTGTGTTTAAAAGCATTACCTATTTAAGTTAATACAACATTTTAGAAATGCTGTATATGTTATTTTTGTGTTAACACACAATAGAAATTTCAATTTCTTTAGCCATCGTTTAATAACACTATATAAAACTAATTTATAAACGTTGTATATTCCTTCTTTTCCTTTTTACAGCATTTTTAATTAGAAAACACTATATATTATTTATTTTAAAAAACGTTGCCTAAAAATATGTTGTTAAAAACTAATTTTGAAAACATGCTGTTAAAAACTAATTTTGTTATAGTGACATACTCTATCTAACAAGTTCATCATCTTATTTGGAAAAATATAGTTTTCATTTAATTTAAACCTTTAATGCAATTATCCGTAAATTACTGGTATTCTATCAGTTAGGCTGCGTTTGACATTGTTTAAAATAAGTATTTATGCTACTTTTTATTTAAAATAAATAGAAAACTATTTTTTTGATCTTTCGGTTATGCACACAATAAAGACTTTTCAAATAAGCAAAAGTAAAAAAACTGTTTTAAGCAAAAACAGTTTACATCTACTTGTTGCTTATTGCATTTTTGTTTTATAGGAATGACCATGTACATGTACTTTATAATTTCATGACATTTAGATAAGTATGCCCCTATTAAAATTATGAATATTAAAAATATCCTTTAGTTATAATCATCAAAATATAATAAAATGTTAAAAATACCCATCTAATATAAAATGAAAAACTAAAAATATTTTCATATGTATAATGATAAAATATCAATATAATATAG
>JAOXJP010166986.1:0-26776 GCA_025762735.1 Platanus orientalis
GTTTAATTTCTATTTATAAAATAAATAATATAATTTCTTTTTAAAAAATGATAAAACATATATTTATATAATTAATTAATTTTTAGAGTATGTACGCATAAGTTAGATATGTGCTACGAAATTCATGGGCCAGCCTGAAGCCCAGCCCGAGGCCCGATCAATTAATGAGGGTCGGGCCCAAACCCTGGCCCAAGCCCGGTATATAATCTGAGGGTCGTGCCCGGGCCTACCATGGCCCAGCCCATGCCCACCCCTAGTGGTCATCAGAGACACTATTGCACTCATCAAAGAGACAAACACAAGGCAAGAATCTCATTTTAAAACCATGGCGATAAAGACATCTAAAAATTGGATTGTCAAGTTTTCTTTGTTGTGGTAGAGTCTGATGTGGAAGAAGAAGACGCAATAGGAGAACCACATCACAGTTCAAACCGATTCAAAGGGTCCTGAATTGGACCAACTAGGCCTGGACCGATCTACACTTTTAGGTTGGATCAGTCCAGAGGTATTTAGAACTGCATAGGAGGATTAGTAGCGATGTGGACCGATCTACACATTTTGGTTGGATTGGTTCGGCAGTATGGACTGAACCGACAGTTTTGTGCAAATCAGTAATTTTTATCTTTGAATTTTTCAGAAAGTTCATGGGAGAGTGGGATTCTTCTCAAGCTTGGTCTCTATGATGTAATTAAGGTTTCTATTGTTGTCTAGTGTTTGTAAAAGATAAAAGATATTGAGAAAACAATGGTTTATGAGAGATTGAGAAAGAACTATTGTATTCTTATAATATTAGTGTAGCTTTCTTTGCGGCAACGTTGTTTTACCACAATTTAGGGATTTCAACATATATCATGTGTCTTGTGGTGTGCTTGTGGTTTGATTGTCTTGTTCTTCAATTGTAACTGCTTTCATCTTTTTTGGTTTGATTATTAGGATTTTGGATTAAACACCCAACAACTAGTATTAGAGCTAAAGTTTGGAAAACCAGTTTCAACAAGCCAAAGAAGTTAGAGATTTCGTTTTGAGTGAGAGCAATGACGGCATAAGTAGACGAATCCATAAGGTTTGAAATTGAAAAGTTCAATGGTACAAACTTTGCATTATGGAAGATGCAGATAGGGGATTTCTTGACCAAAGAAATCTTTATCAACCTCTTAGAGGAAAAGCAAAGAAACCCAATAAGGTAACGGACGAGGATTAAGAAGTGCTCGACAAGAATGCTCTAGGTACGATTATACTCTCTTTATCTTTATCGGATGTTTTCAATATTTCCAAAGAGAAAACTATTAAAGATCTCATGGAAGCCCTTATGCAAAAGTCATCATCATCAAATAAAGTATTTTTAATGAAGAGGTCATTTCATATGAAGATGATTAAAAGAGAAACTGTTGTAGAACATCTAAATGAATTCAATACAGTCATAAGTCAATTAACCTCGGTAGGAATCAACTTCGATGATGAAGTTAAAACCTTATTAATCATATCCTCTTTATCGGAGAGTTGGGATGTCAGAGTTATAAAATTAAACAACTCCTCGGGTAAAGAAACTTCAAAATTCGATGATGTGATGAGTATAATACTAAATGAAGAAGTCTACAAAAAGTCAACAAGAGATGTGTCATCAAGTGGCAGACACTAAATGTAGAAAGCAGAGAAAGAGCTATTGAAAAATGGTAATACTATAGGAGGTCAAAATCTAGGGGAAATCTAAGTCAGCAAAACCAAAAGTGGAATGCTAAAATTGTGGCAAGAAAATACACCTTAAGAAGGATTGTTTGGCACAGAAGACGTAAGACAACAACAACAAGAAGAGGGAAGCTTCCACAAACATTGCATGTGATGTTGTTGAAGATGCTTTGATTCTAGCACTTATTCAAAAGTTAGCCTTGGGTGTTAAATTCTGGTGTGTCCTTTCATGTTACGACAAATAAAGAATGTCTCCAGAATTATGGGCAAGGATACTATGATAAAGTCTATCTTAGAGACAACAAGGCTTGCAATATAATTAGAAAGAGAGATGTTCGACAGAGTTTACCTAATAGAGGTACTTGGTTGTTGAATATTGTTAGACATATATCAAAGTTTAGAAAAAGAATTTAATTTTTATTGATCAACTCACAAGTTTGGAACATACGACTATTTTCACAGGAGACACAAGAAAAGTAACTAAAGGTGCTTTGGTGATGGCTTGTGAAAAGAAAGACAATACACTCTATTTGATTAGAAAAACAAAGCTGCATTGATGTAGTTGAAAAGAGTGTCAGTTTAGACACATCGCACTATAGGCTTTGGCACTTAAGAGAGAAATGAATGAAGATTCTCCACAACAATTGGTTCATACTGACATTGGGGACTAGCTCAGGTATGCTTACTTGGTGGTTCTTACTTTTATTGATAATGTGACCAAAAAATTGTGGATTTATTTCCTGAAATATAAGTCTGGTGTGTTTGACATGTTTAAGAAGTTGAGAGCTTTGGTTGAGAATGAAACAAGATTGAGGCTTAAGTGCTTAAGGTTTGACACTAGAGGAGAATATTGTAGTAAAGAATTCGAGAATTTTTGTGCTTTGAATGGGATTAAAAGGGAGAAGACAGTACCACATACACCACAACAAAGTGGTGTGGCGAGCGGATGAATATGATGATTATAAAATAAGCTAGAAATATGAGGTTAAGTGTGGGATTATCCAAATAGTTTTGGGAAGATGCGCTAAGCACAACCATATACTTAATAAATAGAGGACATTCAGTACCATTAAATGGTGGACTAGTTGAAGAAACATGAACAAGAAAAGAAGTATACGTTGCAGATCTCAAAGTGTTTGGTTATACATCTTATGTTCATGTTGATGTTGATTAGAGAAATAAGTTAGATGTAAAATCAAATAAGTGCACTTTTATTGGGTATGGTTTTTGTCGGGCCCCGAAACCCACACTAGAAGGGCCATGAATTTTGGTACATGACATTAAATATTTATTCATTCATTCTTAATCTATAAATTCCATAGAAATTTTTCGCTTATTCTTGTCATTTATACGAAACAGAATTACATATCATAAATCATAACCATCTATATCTCATAATCAACTTGTAATAAAATTTTCATAATTCTATAAACCTGAATAATAATCCATAATCATGTCCTAGCATTCCCATTCACATGAACTAATAGTCTGACATAAATTAAACCATCATCTAAAAATCAAATATCAAGCCTAAACCAAAATCCAGTAACTTATTACATTCTTTTCAAAAAAACTAAAATAAAATACTGAACTGAAATAAAAGAATGTCTACATGTCTCATATCATATATTCAATCTTCTAATTCTCCAATCATGTCTACCAGCAACACTATGCAACTATCTCCTCATCATCTGTGGTGCCAAACTTGGGGTGAGTTTGACAAACTCAGCGGGTAATAATAAACTAAAAAATAACGGATCAAGACTTTTGTACAAATTAAAATAAAATAGATAGTTACATAACTTTTAACAATATATGGAACTAAACAGTTACATATAAAGCATATACCGAACTAAAAACATTAAAAGACAAAAAAAAACATATAGATAGTCCAAACAGAACAAAACAGGTGCGTATAACTGAACTGAACAAAACTGACCATATAAAATAGATACATAAGCCAATACAGATAACAGTTACACAAATCAATACAAATAACAGTTACACCATTTAATCCCTGGTGCAAAGGGCCACATGATTTACTAATTTTATCTATGGTGAAAAGAGCCATATAATTTACCGATTTTATCTCCGATGAAGAGAGCCACATGATACACCAATTTTATCTCCGATGTAAAGAGCCACATGATTCACCAATTTTATCTACGGTGAGAAGAACTACATGATTCACCAATTTTATCTCCAGTGAGAAGAGCCACATGATAACCGTTTATAATCTCCAGTAAAAAGGGCCATTCACTCCATAAACCAGGTGTGTTGAGCATCATCAATATTTCCTCTTTGACGATTAAGGGTGGCTTATAACAAAACTATAATAAAAAATGACCAACAAAAACAAAAGAACAATAACAATACTATAACAAAACAATAACAATCTATAGCAGAACATAAGCAAACTCATAGCACTTTAGATCATGGATGCTTGATCCTCCTAAGCACAAAACTATGAAACAATCAGATTTTTACAATAATCATGAAGAACATATCACATTCAAATCATAAATCAATCATACAAGTATATATAATTTTTACAAAATAGGAGAATGGTCTCTATGATCCCGTGGAAACAATTATTAAAACTAAAGGTACTTATGCTCTTTAAAATAGAAAAATATCTCTTTAAAATCATTGAATTTAGAAATTTAAATTACATTAAAACTTATAGCAAAACAATCCTTAACATATAGAATATGAATCTAAACAATATAGAACCTTAGAGTTTACAAAAGAATTTATTTTCTTTCAAAACTAGTGAAGAACGGTTGTAAATCCATTAAAAAATAGAGTAGTTATTTACAAAACAGTTTGGATTAGTTCTAAGAACCTATGACAATCAAAAACAAAATTAGTTTAGTGTCCCCTACCTCTTGGTTGATGCAAAATTCCTCCAAGCTTTGTTCTTTAAAAAAATCCACAAATATTTGCAAAACCTAGTTTTTCCTCTTCCTTTCTCTTCAAAATCCTTACTCTTACAAAAATTATTTAAAAGATCCACTTTCTTATGAATTCCTATGTTTTTATAAGCCTAAATAGCAACCATAATTTCCAATTTCGTGTTTAAGTATGTCTTTAGTGAAAAAGTCCTTAAAATTTTGTAAAAATCGCGGTCTCTAGCTTTATGTGTGTGTAAAAATAGTAATGTTCAAAAATTAGATTAATGAACCATTAGGCTATTGGGCACTTTTTTCAACTAGCAAGCTAATTCAAGCTTGAGCTTGGCAATTTAGGCTCGTCATGAGCCTAAGCTTTGCCTTCATGTGACGAGCCCTAGCTGAGTTAGGCAAAGCTTAGCTCAACTTGGCATGTTGCCACCCCTAATCCCTTCTAAGGTGAGTAAAGCTGGATAGAGTTTGGTCTATTGATTTTCAGGTTGGTATGGACGTTAGGAATGAGAGAATACTTCTTTCACAATGAAGGAGTCAGGTCACGAAGGAGGGTCCTTTCATGATGAATGCATTTTTTACAATGACAGAGTGCTCGCAATAGCTGATGGGTTGTGAGGTAGTTTGTTCATGATGGTAATAACTCACAACAGAAACTCTTCGCAGAATAGTCCTTCACGGCCAAATATGGTTTGGGATGAGTGCAATTCGCAATACACTTTCAACTCTTGAACTTGAAGTGATAAATGGCGCTTAATACACAACTCTTCACGGTTCAGTGTCTTCACGATGCATAGGCCTTTGTGGTAGTTAGTAGATTTGAGAGGTTGATGCCTTTGCAATATGGTGCCTTCGTGATTTAGTCCCTTTGTGATTCACTTAAAGTTCACAAAATTACAAGTTTTCTACAATTTTTCACCTTAGTGTTCTTTTGTTAAACCACTTCATCCAAGGAAGAGAATGTGTCGTTATCATGTTTCTTGAAGATAGTTGAGGCCTCCCATAAAGTGCAAGGGATGCGGCTAAGCTAACTCTGGGATACAATCTTATTTGGGTAGAACCCTTGTCTTGCTACAGAGTTGCACTCTCCCACAAGACAAATGAACCTTTCCATTTATTAAAGTTTGTGGTCTTAGGTGTTTAGTTTTACAACTCTTGGATTTGTCAAAATCTGGACAGTATAACATTTTTATGAACACCTCATTTAAAGTGTTTTCAACACAATGAGAATGGTCTTTCTTTCAAGGAGATTTCCAAGTCTAAAAAATGATGCTCTTCCAAGAACCGAACTACCTCCTTTAAGAAGAGGATTTGTTCAAAGGAATGCACAAGTTCTAGGTCTCTAACACACTCTCCTTAATGAAGAAGGTGAGACCTAAGAACTTTATAAGAGAATAGAGAGAGAGCTGGAGAAGAAGGGATACACTTAAGGATGATTTTCTCCTTCAGAGTTGGGCTCTAGGAACACAAGGCTTAGGCCTTCTTCTTCTTCCTCTTCTTAAGCTGACTCTTCACTCCAACAATACTTGGGATCTAAGACTTTCATATACTATTTTTTCATACACAACCTCTCATCTTTATATAGAGGAAGAGTTTGAGATTTCATGTTATTCACAATGACATGTGTCACCGCAAGGAAGTTTCTTAGGGATGCAAGTGTTCCTTCATGAAGCATCTTTGCGTTGCGGCATCCAAGGTGGTCAATTGAGTGGTACACTGTTCTTGTCTCACGAAGTGGATCAGATGAAGCTATAGTGCATAGTTTCACAATTTGGGTAATTCATGAAGGCTAATAAATAATGGTAGGTGAAGTTGTACAAAATGGGTTGTGATGTGATAGCTCAAAAGGTTTTTGTCTCAAGGTCTTCACAAAAGAGGTGAGGAACAGTTTGGACAGTCCAGACTTTGCGAAGAACAGATTACCATGTTGGTACAAGGTGGTTGGTGTCTATCCTGAAGAGATAGGCACAATGCTCGAGATTAAAATATCTCAACATGGTCTACACTAAATGTCCCCCCAAAACCTAACATGATTCCCCTTTTTATCTTCAACCAAAACAAAGTTGTGAAAGCACTCCAAATCTTTATGATGCTACTCCACAAACTAACACCATAGCTTTTGTTAGCTTCTTTACTCCATAAATATAGCGGGCATGCCTTGTACTTATATTGAACCATTATTTGTCATAGGTTTTCTTGTTTCTTCCTAAATCTCCATACCCATGTACCCAATAACGCCTTGTTATTCCATTTTGTGGTTTTTCGAAGAGAAAACTTTGTTTTAGCCAATTAAATGGTATTTCTTCTGATCATCGTGACCAAACTACATAAAATAATCTCTTGCTTAGGGCCTGTTTGGCAGCCACCTAGAATGTAATTATTTCATTTCAAATGTCCAAGGCATTTGTAGCCATAAAGTGATGGTTCAAAATGAACTCATTCAGATTTATACTGATTTGTTCTAAAATAATAAATGAAGTCATTTTAGGTTTATTAAAAATGTAATGATATATGTTATCAAGCATAAATCTAAATGCGTTTCTTACGAGCAAACACCTTGTGGCTACAAATGCCTTTGAAATTTGAAATGAAATGATTTCATTATAGGAGGGCTGCCAAACACAGCCTTAAAGACAGGAAAAATTACTAAATAATGTCTCATATCTTGTCTACTTTTTATTATTTGTTTCCCTCAATACTACTACCTTAAACCCCTACTAGTACGATAATATCAAACATCTCTTCCAACAAGCGATGAGGGCTTAGATACCCCTTTATTTTATTTTATTTTAAAATCAAATAAGGCATTGTTATGCAAAAATGAAAATGTACAAATTTTGATGTACCTCACCAATGCACTTGTAACCAACTAATAGGATTATCCAGTAATAAAAGAGGAGACATAGTTTTTGTCCTATAAGCTATGATGTGGGCAGTCATATTACGTTGACATGCAACAAAAGAAAATGAGTGGATCGAAGCAAAATGCATTGAGGATGCTCAAGTGATGAGTCAGAGCTCCTTAAGGATGCTCAAGTAGGATTCCCTCTTCGTGATCGGAGAAACATAAGACTGGTTCTTTAAACCTCCGCAACTATTAATTTATTCAGTGGGTGTGTTCATTAATGGTGATTGTAAGTTGTAAAGGGAAGGGTTTAATGATAAGTCTTAATGAGTTGGAGGAGGAAAAATCTAGAGATGGGGATGAGTTGGTGAATTAATTCAAGGGTTTAGGAGCTAAAGGAAATGAAATGGACCTGAACTTGGATTGCAAAAACCTAAATGCTAAGAGCGAGTTTTGCTTTTATGGTAAACCTCTGTTTTCTAAGAAGATCAACCAAGGAATCTTTTACAAGGTCATAAAAAATGTGTGGAGTTGGAAAGAGGAAGTGAAGATCTCTCCTGTGGAAGGGGGGTGCTTCAAAACATAGTTTCAGAACAAGTTTGATTATTTGAAGATTTGGGAAGAGTCCCCCTGGACTTTTAACAAACACATCATTGCCTTGCAAAATTTTTAAAGGGGAGTCAAGCTGGTGAACATCATCTTTAAAGAAGTTGATTTTTGGATAAGATTCATTAGTGTTCCATGGGAATATGTTTTGGATGCTATGGCTAGGGTTATGTGTAGGCGTGTAGGCACTCTTAAGCGGGTTGATTATAGCAAAAATTACAATGAAGATGGGGAGTTTATGCAAGTCCGAGTGGGAGTTGATGTAAATGAACCGCTCGTGAAATCCTTGGTTATTTAACTGTGACTGTCTAGATCCCTATGAGGTGTCTCTAAAATATGAGAAATTAAAGAACTTTTGTTATTTCTGTGGCCGGTTAGATCATGACAAATGTGATTGCGTTGAAAAGATTGAAGGTCATGAGAATGATGAGCCAGTTGAAGAAATGCAGGATTATGCCTCTATTAAAGAAGATTCTCCTAGTCCCAAGTTACCACATGAATGGTTTCAATCTAATCCTAGGAAGGAGTTGGTCCAAGGAGGATCATTGCACTCGTCGAATGAGAAATCTATTGAGTCTCCATTTGAGGAAGATGGAGTTAACTCGGTTCAAACTCATCGAGTTGAAGCAAGTCTGAAGAATGCTCCAATGGCTACAAATGTCAATCAAATTTTTGGGGGGTGGGCTAAGATGACTAGCAAGGAGTGCAGAACTGAGCGTAATATGTCACATGGTGAAGATGGGGCCTTAGAATCTATGCATGGTCTAGGGAGAGAGGAAAGGACTTCTCTGCTTTTTGCATCGGCTTCTTCTAATATGGTGATTGATATTGTCAAAAATAAGTGTAAGGAAGAAGGTAAAGATGGACAAAGTGGAGTTAAAGGCAATCCCAACAGTTGTCGATCTCGTTCAACTTCTAAAAAACTCAATAAGGAAACTAACGCTTCTAACTCAACGATAAAAAATCAAAAGGTGGAAGTAAGCTTGGAAAGGAGTCACGTTAGCAACTCCTAACTCGATACGACATGTCCTGATGGGAGTGACTCGGTGACTGGAGAAAAGTGGTTCGAGTTGGTTTCAGCTCAACCGGGCTTAGTCATGAGATCCCAAACCAAAGAGATTTCGGCTTTGCCAGATGGGTCACATTTTCTTCTTGGTAAAAGGAAATCCTTTTTCTGAACAGACAGGGTTAGTGTAGGACTTGATTAAAGCTGGTATCCATATAGAATTTAAGGAAAGTGGACCCTAAAAAGTCCTATTATTGGAAAAAGAGATGAAGGATGGGGAGACTCGGCTGCTTTGACCCCAAAGAAAATCAAGCTAGGAGGGGAGACCCAATCCATGGTGGATGATGAGGACAAGGAGACGGAAAGCACCCTTACTTTGGCTTACATCTCAAAAGAGCTTAAGGGAAAATCTAAGAAGCCAAAAACCCAAGGTAGGGGAGAGGCTAAGATGGGATCTGGAGAAGTGAATAAAAATGGTGGGAAGCGAGAAAGAAAGGAAGAAAAAGACCACGATCTGAGGCCATCTGCAAAAATTCCTAGAACGGATTTGGCTAAGGAGGTAATCACTACTTTGGATTGCTTTTATTTTCCTGGCAGAGGAAAGGAGGTATGTTTTATTAACTCTGAATTTACCTTTATAGGATGTATGTTTATTCTGAATTATTTTAAATGGAATAAGGTTAGAAAAAAAGGATATGATACTAGAAATTTCTTGAGTAAATCAAGAAACTTCTCGGGTGGCTAAGGAAGGGTAGAGCTGGAGTCGAATGGCTATGTATTAGGATAAATCCCTTATCCTACTTTATTATTTTATGGGGTAAACGAAGGTCTCTCTGTGATATTCCGAAAGGAGATCATTTGTTGGCCATTTCCTTATTAAAATGAAGCTTTCATCCAGAAAATCCCAACAGTGTTGTCGTATAAACAAATTAGGTTTATCCTTTGATAGGAAAACTATTTCTTTCAAGGACCTTAAATCCAAAGTGATTGTGATAGTGAGTACGATTATCTGTCTTTCTCAATTAGGTGTTACTGATAGTACTACAAGACAGGGTAGGGGGGAGGAAAGATGAAATCCTCAAAATTAGCTGAAATGGTTCTAGCCAAAACAACACCTCCATAGTCCATGAAGCTCACCGCTTTGAACTATTAAGGAATCAAGCAATCCTTGACAGCTAGAGCTCTCGATGACTTAATTAAATCCAGAAACCTGGAGGTAATCTTTCTTTCCGAAACAAAGTGTTTGGGAGAAGATTTTTGGAAAAAATCTAGATTCAAGAAAAATTGGAATTTTGAAGCTGTGAATTTCATTGGCCTTGCTGGAGGCCTTATTGTTCTTTGGAGAAAAGAAACTAATTTGAAGGTTATTGGAAAGTGTGAAATATTTATTGAAGTTGAAATTGGGAGGGAAAAAGAAGGAGATGTTTGGTATTGTCTGTTAGTGTATGGGGAACCTTATTCGAGTAAAAGACTATCCTTTTTCAATGAGATAATCTCCAAAATCAAGAGTATCCATAATCCTCTTCTCTGTCTAGGGGATTGGAATTGCTTATGGTTCAAGGAAAATAAAAAAGGAGGAGATAGAATTTCGCCTAGGAATCTAGCCAAGGCTAGGAACATTCTAGATGATGACAATCTTATCGATCTAGGTCATGCAGGTACTCATTTTACCTGGATTAATAAAAGGGGTGGAAAGGGTTTAACTAGGGAGAGACTTGATATAGGTGTGACTAATGCAAATTAGAATTTCATGTTTCCCAATACTTGCATTGAAAACTATATTGTTGGTGGATCTTATGATTCTCCTCTAGTTCTTGATACTTGCCCAAATAAAAAGTTTAACCCTTGTCCTTTTAGGTTTGAGTGGATGTGGACTTCTCATCCAGGGTGTGGTGATCAGGTGGCCAAAGGGTGGCAAAAAAGGAAAGGTGGCAGAACTATAACTACCATTAGGGATAATCTTAGGAGAATGCCTCATATTCTAAAGAAGTGGAATAAAAAAGTCTTCAGAAATCTTAAAGATAAAATTTATTTTTGCAAGGAGAAGCTTAAGGACCTCCATTCTGATCAATCGTGTGAGGACCCTATTCCTAAGATCAGGGAGACGGAGGAAATTCTTTCGAATTTGTTAAATAGGGAGGAAATCTTTTTAGGCTAAGAAGTCAAGAATTTTCTGGCTCAAATGGGGAAATAGAAATTCAAAATTCTTCTGCCAATCCACTATTAAACAAAGAGTGCGGAATAAGATTTCTACCCTTAAGAATGATCTTAATGAATGGATCTCCGAGGATGACCAAATCCAAAGCCTGTCAAGGACATTTTTCTTAACCCTTTTCACTTCCTCCTATCTGCATAAGGAGAATATTTCCAAAGTTTTTGATAAGTGCTATCTCTTCCTTTTTGATGAAACTAAAGGCCTATTAAATGCTCCCTTCTTTTGATTTAGGTAAATTAAAAGTGTTGGGTCTTGATGGCTTCTAGGCTTGCTTTTGTCAGAAATACTAGGATTTGGTGGGTTGTGAGATCTTAGACGTAGTGGAAGAATTCTTCAATCTCCATTCCTCTTTATAATAGCTAAATCAAACTTTTATCACTCTTATCTCAAAGGTGAAAAATCTAGAGGTCATTTCCCAATTTAGACCCATTAGTCTCAGTAATGCTACTTATAAAATTATCTCTAAGACTATGACTAGTAAAATGAAAATTGTTTTCCTTGAGATTATTTCTCCTTATCAAAGTTCCTTCGTCAAAGGTTAGCTCATTTTAGATAATATTCTTATTGCTCATGAGATTTTGAGATTTCTTAGAGTTGGGAAATCTAAAACTCATCATATGACTCTAAAAATTGATATGAGTAAGGCGTATGATCGAGTTGAATGGCTTATGGTTATTGCTATGATGCAAAGTCGGTTTTAATGACAATTGGCAAATATGGGTATTGGAATGCATGTCCTCTGTCTTATATAAGATTCTCATTAATGGATCATTGGGGGACCAAATAGTTCCCTCAAGGAGAATTAGACAAGGAAACCCTTTGTCCCCTTTTCTCTTTGTGTTGTGTGTGGAAGGCCTTTCGGTGTCCTTAGTTGAGAAAGAGAGAAATGGTCTTGTTTTTGGTATTAGAGTTAGAGCCAGAAACCCTCCAATTACCCACCTTTTGTTTGCCAATGCTTGTTATATCTTTGCTGAAGTTAACATGGAGCAGATTAATGTCATCAAGGAATGTCTCCAAGAGTTTAGCACTACCTCTGGCTAGATTATAAATCATGAAAAATTGGAGCTGGTCTTTAGTTCCAAGACCCCTAGACAATTCATGAGGCTCGTCTAAGGAGCCCTCCAAATGAAACAATCCCAAGCCTTAGGAAATTACCTTGGTCTTCTCTTGATCATAGGTAAAAATAAATCTTCCCTTTTTGCTTTTGTTGAAGAGAGATTTAGATCTAGAATTCAATGGTGGAAGTCTCAGTTGCTTAACCAAGCCGGAAAAGAGGTCCTCTTAAAGTCAGTAGTTACTGCTATCCCCTCCTATGTTATGTCTTGTTTCCTTCTTCCAAAGAAAATGTATAAAGACATAAACCAGAATCAAAGGAAATTTTGGTGGGGTAGTAGTGATGAGAAGAAAAAACATAGTTGGGTCAATTGGGATAAGTTGAGGCTTAATAACAAGAGTGGTGGGTTGGGTTTTAGGGGTTTCCATGAATTTAATCTTGCTCTTTTAGCAAAACAAGCCTGGAGATTATTTAAATCCCCCGACACCCTTTAGACCCATTTTGTCAAATCTATTTATTTCTCGGGATCGGATTTCCTTAGCTTTAAGCCTCACAATGACAGTTCGTGTGGATGGAAGAGTATCCAGAGGGGTAAGGAGCTACTCCATAAAGGTTTAAGATGGAGCGTTGCCTCTAGGGATAAGATTAGTATTTGGGATGATCCTTAGATTCCCCATTCTTCTAGTTTCTGTATCCCACCTATTGGCCCTATGCCTATTGATGTCCCTTATAAAGTCTCCAACCTTATTGATCGAGTTAATCTTAAATGAAACTTGTCTGCTATTTTGAATTATATCTCTCTTGAAGAGGTTAGGTGTATCTCTAAAATTCTTCTCAATAGAAGTCTTGTTGAGGATGAATTAATATGGCATTTTGATAAGAAAGGCAAGTTCTCGGTCAAGTCTGCCTACCACCTTGCTACTTCCTCTCCTTCGGCCGCTAATTTGGGTGATAATCGCTTCCTATGGAGTGAGTTATGGGGCCTCTCCATTCCTCAAAAGATGAAACACTTTATTTGGAGAGCTTGTAATGATGTTATACCAACTAAAGTTAATCTTAAAAAGAGAGGCATCGATGTTAGTGACACATGCCCCCTTTGCAATTCCGAAAAAGAATCTTCATCTCACTACATACTTTCATGTGAAGTCCCTAGGAGAATCTAGTTCACTTCTTATTTGTCTTTAAGAGTTCCAAATGATTCTAATTCTTCTTTTGCGGACTGGTTTATGCATTGGTTTAAAGTGGAATCTTCGCTTGTTTCTTTTAATGTTAAGGATATAGCCTTTATTGCTATTTTGTGTTGGTTTATTTGGAAGTATAGAAATGTCTCTATTTTTTTATAATGTTAAAGATATGCCCTCAAAGATTTTGTTTGACTCTTTTAAGATGGTTCGGGAGTTGGATGAGATCAATGATGGTTTTGGGGAGGGGTCGAGAATGGCGGATACTTCTTTTTGGTCTCCCCCTCCCAGCAGCATGGTGAAGCTGAACTTTGATGGGGCATATCATAGCGACAGTGGGGCTGCATGTGCAGGTTTTGTGTTCCACAAAGAAGATGGTTCCTTTTTGTTCACCCTGGCAGAACTGGGCTTGATTAGGTCAGCGGAGGCTGCCGAGGTTTGGGTGGCTCGCATAGGCCTCCAAAAGTCCCTGGACATTGGACTAAGGTGTATTATTCTTGAAGGGGACTGCAAAAATGCTATTTCTTATCTTTTGGGTAATGTAGCCCTTTGGCCTATTGACTGTAAAGGTCTCCTTTTAGACTGTATGAACTTATTATCTTTGTCTGATAGGATTCAGCTCTCTTGGATGAGGCGGTCAGCTAATAGGGCTACTCATGCTGTTGCCGCCAACAGTCCCTCTTTGTCCTTATCTTGGATGGATCAGCCCCCAGTTTGGTTGCTCTGTGTTTTAGATTTGGCCCTGTGTTTCGATCCTGGCGGTTACCGTTTTTAATAGACTGGTTCGATTTATCCAAAAAAAAAAAATGCTAACGTCCCTGATTCAAATAAAGAGAGGTTGAGTTGGCAATCCACATCCCTATCTTTAGGCAAAATGATATGGATGAGCTCTTTAGATGCCGCTTGGCTAACCATAGTCCATGAAAGAGTCCCAGTGTCAGTCCATTGAGACGAGGCTTTAGAGATCCTTACTAGCATTTCAGACACATTGTACATAGATTTTTGGCTATTTGTATCTAGATCCAAGATATCAGGCTTATTTCCTTGGTTCTCTAGACTATAAACTGCTTCTTTTTATTCTAATATAAGAACCACAAACAAAATGTAAGACAGTCCTCGTTCCTGACATAGCAATTCACCAAAAAGAATACATTGAGCTTGTGAACACATCATTAGACATCCACCATCCTATTCAATAAATCACTAAAAAAAATTCCTCCTGGGAAAGCGTGAGGCCCACCCAACCCATACAAAAGGACGAGTAAGGAGAGCAACATTTCAGTCTGTTGGTTGCACGTTGGGCAGATTGAGTCAAGATGAGGCAAAAATTTGTATGTCTTGACACAAAATGTAGCAATGTTAGAACACACTTCAAACGGAATAAGTAACATCAATGAACCAAATAAGCAAACATATATTCAAATTCTCGCTTTGAGAGCATGCAAATACTTCTTGCTGAATGCAAGCTTTCTTATGTGCCCTAGATTGGCTCAAATAGTGATGATTATCAGTTGGGTGCAAGTGTAATGGGTCAAGGAATTGAAATTTGGGGCAGAATGGAGCGGTGTTTGTGTTTATTCTAGGAGCTTTACTGATTGATGACGGTAAAAGAAAGAAATCCATTATAGACACTCGTACAATTAGATCCGCTCTTCATAGACAAACTTGATATTTGCGATCCCAGGTAAGATCGGTTCATGATCATGGGATCCTTTTCTATCAGATAAGAAGGCTGTTGCACAAAATGTATTTCTAAGTAGAGGAAAGGTGAAAGAATGAAAAATAGCCAGAGGGGAATTATAGGAGATAGAGGACATTGTCAAGAAGTTGGGTAATCTATCAATGGATGATCAACTATTGGTGATAAAGAGGAAGGTATGAACGAGGCGGAAGTGTGGGAGTGTTTCCTGGTTGGCAAGCAATGGATGGACAAACATTTTAATCAAAACGCCTTAAATAAGGTGATGAACCATGGAATGCCAAGGAATCACCATTCAAAGAGTGAAGAGGAACTGTTACCTCTTAAAATTTGGCCACAAGATCAACATGCAAAGGGTGCTGGATGAAGGCCTTCATGGATCATCTTCTAGTTTTATCCAGTTGGGAATCCGATACTTGCATTAAAGAGGATGAATCCAATATTCTTGAGTTACGGGTACATATTTTCAATCTGCGTCTAGAATACATGACCCAACTAGTGGGTAGATCCATTGCAAATAAGCTGGATATATAGTTTTACCAGATGTAATGATAAAAGAATATCATAGGGAGGAAGTTCTCTTCATGAGAGTTAGCACTTCAGTTTGATAATCCAGGGGTTCAGTTCAATCGTAACTGAGGACGACAATTTCAATGGCCAATCATCTGGCCTTCTTTGGTGTTTAAAACCTAAGCCTAGAAGGCAATAGGTCCCCATGAAAATACTTCCAGACTTTTCAGTAATTTATTAGTTGAATCCAAACCACCTTTTTCATCCTCATGAAGAATATCGTCAAACTCTTAAGTAAACATAGTGTGTCATGTTGCAAACCTTCGAACCCCAATAAAACTACAGACCATCCCTGGACCACTTGTATGGATGACCATACAAACAACTAAAGGTCCCAAGTATGATGCACTGGTTCATTTTTTACTAACAAATGAATCATGAGAACTAAATTCAGATTTCCAATACACAGATAAACCTCCAGATAGACCATAAGCACAACTTAACATGAGGATAATGCATTCAGAAAGCAAGAGATTGTGATCACATCCTCGGAAGTTCCAATTCCCAATCAAGGATCAACATGTCAATCGCAGAGAATATTGTTGGTTAGTCTCAGAGGCCTCAGATAAAGGTCAGGTATAAAAGAGTAAATGAGTCAGTACCTATGACAGAGTCAGTTGTGTGTGCAGCAAAGTTCTGTAGGAGCAGCACCTTAGGAGCATTCCTCAACTATCAGCCAAGCCCGATTTCTGTGTCTCCTACGGTGCCGAGCCTCTTCAGACCCACACATGGGAAGATTGGTCACTAGGGTCAGAAAGGTTTCCTTGAACATGCACAAGATTGAGAAACAAGTTAGCGGAGGTAATCGAGGGATGCCTTGACATGTTTACTAAAAGTGTCCCTGGTGTTTCTTTGATGGTCCTGCTGCATTGAACTGTCCTATATTACATTTTCAAAACATGGGAATGCAGGTATCACCCCACTGATGAACAACAATTTTGTCCCCAAGACATGGTTGGTGGTCTCTTTCTTGTGATGGATCACTAACTGTTAACAGATCTGGCTATAGAGGCATTTTGAGAGATGAAGCGAGCTTTGCTTATGCTGAAAATTCTGCAAGTCAAGCATGTATTATGGTTGGAGCCTGACAGTTTTCTTAGAGGTCAATCACTTGTTATTCAACATGGTTACAGAAAATTACTCTTTACTATGGATTCCAAGGTAAGGGTCAGTCTATTAGCTAAGTGTAACTCCCCTTGGAGGACGTCATGCATTACCAATAAGATTTCCAAACGCTATCTGATTTAGAGGAGTATGAGATTGCTCGTGTGTGGAGAGAAGCAAACCAGCCTATAGACATTTTAGCTTCTTTGGATACTGGCAATGCTGAACAAATTCTATATCCTGTCGACTTTCCTGTAAATCTCAAAGATGCAATCTAGAAAGATGCTTCTAAATGTACATATTCCAGATTGTAATTCTTTTTTGAACAGTTCTTTCCATTGCATGCTATGTCAACGATATCAGAGAAACGGTTTGAATGTGCCAGGATCATGTGTCATTCTTTATGTTTGAACTATAGAGTGTCAAAATCTAAAGTGGATACTTCGAATACTTCAGATGGTATTTTGAACATCCAAGCTCAAAGCTCAGGTGGTGGGACCACAGATGCTGTATTGCTTCGGCAACATGGCACACCATGCAAAATCATATCATCTAAATACAACCATGTAACAAAAGAAGGAAATAATAGAAAGGCCAGAAAACACATAATGGGCATTCAGATCACCACATATCTCCACCCAATAGCCAGCATGATCAGTATGACAAGCACTCACAATGAAAATCCTCCCCAAGCTCTTATGCAGCAACAACATATCCATAGTAAAATATCTAACACATGGAAAAAAAAAAAAAAAAAGCTCCCAGCTATGGCTTATGTATATCTCACTGTACAAAGAGAGAATAACACTGCAACAAGGAAACAAGTGTAAAAGAACGGAAGGAACCTCTCAAAGTTTCAGTGTAAGATCTGGTCTTGATGCATCTGTTTCTTGTGGTGGAGATACTGCTACAAAATTTAAAGTTGAATTTCCCGCCAATTCAAAACCTGGATTACTGCCACCTCCCTTGGATACATTTCGAAAACTTCCCGGCCAAAACAGCTCCACCTCATCATCTTCTATGAACACTGGCATCCCAAGGTAACCATGTTCAAATCTTGCACCACCTCTAAATTCGGGGGGCCTCTCTGGTGGTGCAATGTTGTTGTGCACTGAGGAGTGAGCTTTGATCCCAAGGGACCGGTATGCGGACCCATGTAGGGGCAGAGATGCCAGGCTGGCATATCTCTCAGAGAAGATTCCCATCCGCATAGCTCGCTTCGCAAGTGTTCTCTCCCTCTTGTGTGCATTCTGGTGGCCACCCAGAGCCTGGGAGCTGAAGAACTTGCGCTTACAGTAATTACAAGAGAAAACTCTCGGGACGGCTCCAGCAGGAGCACAGGAAGCAGCTTCTCTGCTACTCTCACTCATGCTTGATAATGAAAGCTCTCCTGACTCCTTCCTGCCTCCCAAATCGGTGTCACTGGTGTTGAAGCTGAGAGTTAAATCAAGAGAGACCGGACTCGGACCCTGTTGAAGCTTATTGAGATCTGCAAGACATGTAGGGGTATTGGTGGTGTCCTTGGAGAAGTTTGAGGTGTTTTCTTGGATGGATATGTTCGAAGCAACTTGGCTGCTGATGTCCGATTCGTCTTCTGATGAGGCTTCTACTTCAACGTCTGAGTTTGGTGTTTTCATGTTTGAGTAGAGTATTAAGACTGAGAGCTGGTTTTCTATCAGGATGAGCAGTGGCAGGAAAAGGTCAAGCCTACCCACAGTCAATCGTTGCTATCTCTTCACCTGCAGTTATGAGAGAGTGAATAATGCAGTGTGCTTTCAAAATGAATATTCTTTCTATAAAAGAAATATAAGATTTCAGAAACTTCCAAGTTGGGATCAAATAATTTAACTGGGTCAGTAAAATTGGAGATGATATACAAGCACAAATGTAGACATAGCTAGGTATATTCAGGTAACTTTGAATATATGTATTCACTGACTGCTGAATAACTAATCAGTTAAATCAAACAAATCCTGATGGGTTAAGTTGCAGTACAAGGAAATTCAGAATAAATTAGCAATAGCTAGGTATATTCAGGTAACTTTGAAACCCAATTGAGTCTTTCTTCAAACCTCTCCAAGAAGACCCATAAAGTTTTCTCCCCTCTAAATTCTGCAGCCTGAAAAATGATCTCTAAATGCATATTTAATCCTCCCCAGATTTTAATTACTTGAGATAACTAAAATTCCATGAAGCCCATTTCTGCTCCCTGTGGTTCCACTAATTGCATAACAATAAACTTAAGGAAAAAAAATGCAAAATGAAATCATGAGAAATAAAGCAGCTCATCTAAAACTGGGAATTTTATTTTGGAACTGAATAGAACCATACAGAACTATAAAATCGCAAAGTATAAGAGATTGGTACTAATCCAGTTGCACTCAAATATATTCTCCCCCTTTTTTCTTTTTCTTTTTTTTTTTTATGTATTTTTGGGTGTTCCCTTGGTGGAATCGACACTTTTGTGTTTTTACCACAGATAAGTTGTGGTCATGTTACATTTTTTCATTTAGTAGTCAGCAATTGTCTTGCTTGAGTTGCCTACCCCAGCTATGCCTATGCAACAGAGAAGAGAACAACTGCTGTGCTGTGCCTTACTACTGCCAGTAAAAATTCAGTAATATAATACTTCAATTGAGAAGATAATGGTAGCAAAACTTTAAAACTTGTATTCTACATACAACATTATACTATTGTTGACCAAAAGCCATCTGCTGTATAACATGGCATATAGCTACAGCACAGAGAGAGAGAGAGAGAGAGAATTAAAATTGCATTAAGGAAGACATACAAGACTTAAGGAAATGAAATAAATAGGAACTTAATAATCGGAAAGAGTTGCTAGTCTAAGGAATGTGTAACACGAAAAATAGGCTGCATGTTCATCATTAACAAAAGAAAATTGAGGTCAACAACTTGGATCACCAGAACTGAACAAAGAAGGGAATTTTTCTCTTATAGATTAGAAATGACACAAATAGAAGAATCAGGTTCTGAGGAACCTCATTCTACCATACTGAACAAAGAGCTCTTATGATGTTGGAAAGAGATTATGATAAGTGAGTAAGCAATTCAGATTTTGATGATAAAAAAAATATATATTAATAAAAAACAAAAGGAAAGAAACAGAAATGGTGGGTAAAAAAAAATGAAAAAGAAAACTTACATTTAAAATTGAGAATCCACAAAGAGAGATCAGTCAAATCTTTGAAATGAAATTGGCAACAGCTAGGTTATTTTTTAGTCTGATACCATAATGAATATTAAAGAGAGGGACAAAGAATCTTTCTGGTGCAGGACAATAAGGAATAGTAATGATAGAAAAATGATACTGAAGGGTTTAGCTAAATAAAGAGAACTTTCTAGGTTGAGTTATTATGAAAACAACACCAGAGAAGAAATTGAGGGATATCTTAAAATTTTAGTGATCTTTATTTCACTTCAACTCATGACTCTTCCTAGATAGAGCACATCTCATCTCATAAGTTCACACGACAGCTACAAAATCTACACTGTAGTTACCACTGGTCTTCCATAACCTAGCTGCATGACCAACTACTAATATTACTCACAAGTATTGCATAACCCTGCATTACCTACAACAAGACACAAACATCATCTATCATCACCCACTTCAAGACATGACAGTTGGGTAACCAGTTACAACACCAACCACTGGTACTTCCAAAAAGAATAAAAAAACACCTATACGTGATGTTGCATGGAAGCAGCATATCTCCTACGATTATCTCTCATTGCATCAATTCCACCCCAAAGATCTTGACTCTTACAAGCTGAAGATCATGCAAGACACATAAAAATGTTGATTTGAACATTGAAAATTAGTATTGAAAATCTACAACATCAGAATGTGGTCTACCTTTCCATCTGCCAAAGTAGGGTTAATAGCCATCATATCAAGAAAATCGAAGTTGATTGTCAATGATGTTCATTTTCTTGCACTCCATCTTCCAACCTTCTTGTGGTCGAAGAGAATTTAATGATATCTGTAGTGCAAATTAATCACTGAGAAGATGGAAAACTCAAAACATTTCCAACCTGACACTGAACTGCAAAATTGGAAATTGATACTGTATAGTGATCGTATTTATAGGGAAAATCTCAATATCCTTTGGCATGGCAAGGGAGTAACAGAACCTTAATTCTTTGTATTTAGTTCTTTTTCTAATAACTCAGCCCGTGCTTTATGATCCACATGCTTCATTCAATTCACCGAGTATGTCCACTAATTTGGCAATGTCATACTTGGAATCAAATTGATTGTGTCGAATCTTATGCATAGGCTGTAGCTCACTTTGTAGCTCCTCCATGTCAAATCATATAAAGAAATATATGATAATGAACTTCTAGCATTTTCAGGTTGGAATTACAAATCCATCAGCTTATCTTCATCCAAAAAGAGACCAATCCATGAACAATAACTCCCTTATCTTGACTCTTAAGAAACTGACAAATTATTTAAAATATAGGATCATCCAGTTTCTCTCCATTGAAGTTCCTTAATAGGATACATCATAGCTCATCTAACTTTCTTCTACTGTAACTATTTACTCTAGAATCATGCATAACAAACTTATAACATAACCAAGGTCTACCATATAAGCATATGACACACCTTCATCGTGAAGTAGGGCTCTTGGTTGGTTGCTGCAGCTGCATTATGACTATTACCAGCTTGTTCTTGCCACATGTCCTCAACAACTTGTGGTAACCCAACCATCTTGTGTGTCAAACTGAACAGTGTCACGTCTAAGGTTCAAAATGTCGGTATCGGTGGAAATGTCGATCGAGCCAAATTAAGACATGTTAGACATGTCGGAAATGTTGGAAAGAAATATAGTAAAAATCGTGGAAACTTTTTCTAATCTAATTGCATAAACATAAGGGAACAAGTATATTCATTAGGAATGATAGCTTAATGTAGTACATAATCATAGCTTATTTTAGTATATAATACACTTGTATTATAATATTATTAATAAATACACACGCATTCATTAGAATTTTGATACATAATGATTGACAAACAAATTATAATCTAACTGGATAAACATAAGGGACCAAGTAGTCTCTTCCGGTTCTTCTTTCTTCTCTTCTCCTTCTTCTTCTTTTCCTTCCTCATTTTATTTCCATTGGTGTTTATCGTTTTCCAATTTTTTAAGGTGGTTGAATTATGCAACAATGTACTACAAAAAGGAAATATTCGCTCGACACGTCGACATTGTACATCATGTCGGTCAAAAATTAAAGTTTTATAATGTAGTTAATGTTTCTTATTGGTGTAGGTAATGTTTTGTGTCAGTCCTGCTTGACATGGACATATGTCAGGTGACATTTGCTAAATGGGCTATGGGGATTGATGACATGGTTATCTTTGACTGGAGGCATTTAAGTATGCCCAGCCTGGGGCCTTGTTGTATTTTATCTTTTTTCCTTGCTTCTTTAATAAAATTGTTATTTATCCAAAAAAAAAATTAAGATATTTCTAGGCATTTGAAACCATGGTCATCTCTCTTCGAATCTAGTCGACCTTCCTCTGTTATCACAACCTTCAAGTAGTCATGGTGGATCAAATCAGGTTCAAAAGGAAGAACAAAATCTGAGCCAAATAGACTGATGGGAAACTTTCTAGGTTAAGGTTGATATGGAAGCAACACCACACAAGGAATTGAGAAATTTATCAAAAAAAAAGTTATATCATTCACTTTAAAGTTTAAACTCATGCCTCTTGTAATCATTCATAGGTTGAGAGAGTAATCTCATTTCATAATCCACACCATGTAAAAATCAACTACATAACCTGTGGCATCACTAATGAGAAGACATAAACATCATATTGAGAGAATAAATGATAAGGCAGTTAACAGTAACAAAACAGAGTGATGTTCCCTCCATTCTATAACTTTTTGAAGTGTGTCCAACTCTTCATTCGCATTCCCCAACATAATCAAAGAATCCTCAAGAAAGGTGTCGAGCTCCTTAATGAAGTCAATTAAGCTACATAGGATATGTAAGACTTGGAATTGAATGGGTTATTTGGTAAGAACAGATAAGATTGTAAAGCCTCCGAGTGTTGATCCCTAGACCATGGTCATCTTCAGCATAACTATCCCACTTAAATAAGATCAGATGGTGTACTTGAACAAGACTAGATAATGGACAAAGATATAGGAGGAAGTGAAGTGCCATGATCCAATCATGAGACAGCAAGTATCACTTTATCAGTCTTGTACAGAGGCAACAACCATGATAAGCATTCCGCAATACTGTGTACTGGGAAGAAATTAATCTGAAGAGCCATGAGTGTATCTCAAGTATGGATGGAGCTTGATGCTGAGAGATAGGAAGATCAGAGTCCTAAAATTAGTGTGATTAGAAGAAAACAATGCATCAAGTGAGCTAGTTGTGCAACAGTAAGGAGTGCATCCAAATTGCAGCACCACATCTAATTCCAAGCATGTATTAGAGACTCCACATGAATTAGGTAGGGTACCAATTCCTTAATCTTCTTGGGATTCAGTACACCTTTTCTAGATTCAGAAAAGAGGAGCCTAGCTTCCTAGAAGACAACATGATATCTTTAACAAAGGTACAGGAACATCAATATGTTTGATGGTCAAGACAGGAGGCATCATCAGTGCAGCAAATAATTGAGTAACTGACAGGATGAACAGCATAGTTCTCCAATATCATTTTGAGAAATGGTTGAAAACATAAAATCCAAAACCTAACTTACGACTAGAGTGGTCATAATTCATACATATCTGTGGGCCTTGAATTAGGAGCAAGTATCAAATGCTTGCAGTTGAAAATCTTTGGCATCTACTATTGGTAGTCTGATTCATCTTAGATGCTAGAAAAGCATCACCAACTGATGCAGGACAACATTTAGAGTTGTTGAATCCTGTGCATAACTGGCCCATGTTTAGTTACAAACAACCTCCTTAGGTATTCCACATCACACGATTATACGTCCCATATTTCAAAGAAATTCAAAAAACCAAAATATGGTACAGAAATCAGTCTGGTCATCTAGGATTAGAACCCTATTTAGGGTTTCAAAGAGAGTGAAATTAACACTAGCATTAGGAGTGTTAGGGTCTTAGGAGAGATGGTTAATTGCTTTATTTAAGATTGGTTTCAGAACAGGTTTTATGTCGCCAGTTCAAATCCCCTTGTGGATGCAATTATTCTCTTGGGCCTCGCACCTAGTTCCCCTGTGTTCATTGTCCAGGAGTGTCCCTCCTGAGGGGGAGTGTTGAAATATGTTAAGTATATTAACTCTTAACTTCTCCTACAACCTTAGGGCTTTAGGAGAGACGGTTAATTGCTTTATTTTAAGAATAATGTGTGTTTCAGCCATCTCAATATTCTTTCAAACTCACCAAAAGGATGTATGGTACTTACCAATGCTTCATGGTGAAAACCTGTAGGTATAGATAGGTTTGATCTTATACCATAATTAATGCAGGACAACCTTAGGGTTGTTGAATAGGAAGGATAATGAGCCAAAACTTAATAACAAACAACGCCCTTACAAAATCTGCACCACAGACCTCTAAATCAAAACATGAAATCCGATACAATTCAAAAAATAAATAAAAATCTGGTCCATAAATCAATCTGGTCGAGTAGGCTTAAATACCCTAGTTAGAGTTTCTGTATGAGTGAAATTTTAAGAAAAACTAGTGTTAGGAGTTTACTAATGATCCTAGAATTTTAGCTTTAAGCAATACTGGTAACCCTGTTAAATACTTCAAAAACAGGTGGCATGATTATCAATAATCTCTACAGCAGTTTGGAATTATGCAAATGAACCGAATCAGATGTCTACATATCTCTACTAGAGCCCATTGGAAGTAAAACAAAGTAACTAAGATCACTTTTAGAAGAACCACACTACAACTTGAAGCTCCAATTTGTATGAGGATGAATGCAAGTGAAGAAAACTTAGAAAAAAAGAGAACAAGAATGAAGAAGACCAATCAACTACAACTGATTGGGGAACTGATGACAGCTACTAGTCTACTACTATTATTAGGGTTTCCCATAACTGTTAAGAAAAGAAAGAAGCTACAACTTCAATTCATTCTCAGTCCAATAATACATATTCTAAGTTTTGGTGCTAGAAAAAATCCAACACTTGACTCTGCATTTCTTATCTTTCTTTTCTCCAAGTCAGATCATGCTTTTTGTCACATTTTTTCTTTGTCATGAAGTCTCTCAGCAGAATGTCAAAGGAGGAAGCCCAAAAAAACCAGTGAGCTGATCATACTACCCACTAAGCGGTATTTAGACAATAGTTTAGGAGACATGACCAATGACCTTGCCTTTAAATCATCATATTAGATGCTTGAGCCACCAAAATGAACAGATAGTAAAGTGGAATTCATCCTGTCTCTTGTGTTTATTTATTTTGCAAGGGGGGAGGAGGCCTTAGGTGGGTGCACTAAGTGTCATCTGCAACAAAAGCCATCTACCATGTAAAATGAGATGCTAGCTTACAGAATTCAGAGTGTTTTTTCATGTTTAAAATATTAAAATTATGATTCAGCCATTTGCTGAACTGCAAATGGAGGGAAAGACATAATGACAGAAAGCAACCAACCCCAACAGAAGTACTGAACCATCATCATTTAATTTCAAAGTGCAAAAGGCTGCAGAGATATAAAGAAATCCAAAACAAACCCAAAAAACAATTTGGGTTCCAAGTCAAAATATGATTGAGGTGTTTCATTTTAGCACTGTGGTGGGCCAATTATGTGAATCCATAAATTTATCAATTCATGAAAAATTATTAGAAAAATCCCCTAATATATTACTGTACTACAAAGCCCTGGAACCAACCATGGTCTTCAAATAAGATTATTTCCATACCCACGGATTGTAAGTGCAATATCCAAGTAAGAACTTCACATCACCTGTTATTTGTACTGTATCGGCCATTTATCGAGAATATCCATGAAAGCTACTGGTTGAGAAGTTCTAAAAACTAAGGTAAAATGGTTATGGAACATCATCCATAAAATCTTCAATAGATGAAAACTGAATTGACGGCTTAGATATCCTGAGTTCTAACTATGGTAACCACAGAAGCTTGATATGTAAATAGACAGAAAGGAGACACAATAGAAGAAAACTGAGACGCCATCAACTATTCAAAATTTGATCTTATCAACAATCATCCTTCCCTATTTCTTTTTGCATATATCTTTGAATAGTTTTATGCCCATTTTCACCATTATTCAGAGCAACCTAAATCTTTTCAGAAAAAGGGTGCACTAGAAACAGATTTTTCTTCCATAAAAATACCATAAAACCAAATCCAAGATACCCAGAGAGACGAGAGCCAGAGGATCATAAAAACACCAGCAAAATTAAATATAGACCCCAATCATCAATACCATATAAATGTGTAAGACCTAATATCGAACCAATCCAGAAATCATTAGCAGGACTATATATTCACCAAAAAAACCAAATTCTCAGAAGCCATAAAGCCATGGAAACCGAACATAGGTAAAGAATCAATCCAAAAACCTCAACCTCAATAATAGCTACTACATCCATCATCACAGAAAAATAAACAAAAAATAAAAATCAAACCAAAACATCCAGCTAAACGTCAGAATAAGTCAAGAACTGTTGCTACTTCCTACATACTAATTTGAAATTGCAGACATCTTCTTCAATGATGCTATGAAGGTATAGTTGTTGACCATCAAATGACAAAATATGCTTCTGGGTTTCTCTGCTTTTACTGCATAGAAAAAAAAAGTGGAGGAGATTAAAAGGAAAGAAAGGGAGATGAGATCATGTAGAGAGAGTGAGAGGTAAGTAGTTATGTTTAATTATGGGAAAGCAAAGGTTGAAGGGGGGACAATGG
>JAOXJP010166987.1:0-12762 GCA_025762735.1 Platanus orientalis
AAAAAAAAAAAAAAAAAAAAAAAAATAGAGATAAAAGGTATTTTTTTTTTTTTTGCTTTAGGGAATTTAGTCTATAGGAGAATCTGACGTGTGAATTGGTCAGGTTGCTTTCCGCACAAAAGTTTTCCATCCAAACATCAACAGCAATGGGAGTATCTGCCTTGACATTCTCAAAGAGCAGTGGATCCCTGCCCTTACAATATCCAAGGTGAAATGTCGAATCCATTTTACTTTTTTTTTTCAGTGTCAATACCTATGTCAAGGTTTCCCTGATTGCTTCTCTAAGTCATATTTGGGGTAATGGGGTTAGGGATGGAAAACCACTACTTGAGCCAGCTAAGTCCCTTCTTTTTGGAGGATTCGGATTGGCTAACCTAGTTTAGGTTTGGTTGTCTCCTGGCTTAACCCAATGCAAATTGTCCCCAACAAAACTCTAGTAGTTCACCTTCTTGACTGGTCTTAACTTGATTTGAATTTAGTAGGACATTTCCCACTGCTGAAACTTGACCCTATCTAACTCATTGCCACCTTTCTTTAGGATGGCCCTTGGTTTGTGCCGAATTTAAATGCCTCTGACTGATTTTTGTGTTAGACTTGAGTTTGTCTGGACAGTCTAACTTCCCAGTGTTACTTATAAGTCAGTTGCTGACCTAGAACTTTGAGATCAATGCTTTTGTTTTCCCTAGATTCCTTAGTGTTAGGAATATTGCTTGGACATACAGTTGCCATCTAATGGTATTTTTGACTTACCACCAGTGATGGACGTAGCGTGGTTGCTTACAATGTTGTCCTTGCTGGCTGGTCCTTTGGCCAAACCTATAGTGGAGGACAGTTCCACTAAGAGGGCCATCCCCACTAGTTAAATTAAGCCATTACCTACTTTACTCTACTCTATATATACTATAGAACTAGTTATAGACTTAGATTCTTTTAGATTGCTAGGGTAGATCTCAGTCATTGTTGGGTCAAAATATGAAAAAGGCTTATTTTAAAATGATCCTTGTATGTTTGGCCCTTTGTTTTGGAGGGCATATTCAACTGTTTGTGAGTCTCTGTTTTGTAAGACAGGAAACTCAATTGGCAGAGGTTCCCATCACATTAGTTTATTACGTCTCTAGATACATTTGGTGGTAATCTTTTTGAAAATTTTCGTAGTTGTTATGTTGGAAAATGTCAGGTCAAATTTCAAGAAGAGAAGAGGGGAGGTAATTTAAAAAAAAAACACTTTACAAAGCGTTTTAAAAAGTCCACTTTATGCAACGCTTTTAAAGCACTGTATAAAGTGAATTTTACGTTTTTTTTTCAAATACACTTTATGCTGAAAGCATTGCATAAAGGTAACTTTATGCAGCGTTTTAAAAATGCTACATAAAGTCTATGTCTTTTTGCAACACATCTTTGAACAATGCTTAAAAAACGCTGCATATAAACTATATGCAACATTTTTAAGCGCTGTAAAAAGTATTTTTTTGTTGTAGTGGCTGGACCTCCAACTCCAGCAAAGACCTTTCTCGAACGATGATACTCTTAACATGAGGAGGGTTCGTCTTTTCGGGGTTCTTAGGATTCTTTAATAGAAGCAATCCAGGAGCTAAAAGATAGTTTTTCACATAAACTTAGGGGTGGTTGCAAGGTTTATAGCATGACATTTAATCACTAAAAGAAGTGGTAGAAAACTAGGCCAACCCTCAATCTTACGTACCACCACCTCCAAGGAATTAGCCTATAGGTCAACATACTCAGGGACCTACACAAAATAGAGATAGTGGGCCTAATAGCTTCAATAACAGCAAGAATAATGGTCATAACAGCCAGACTATCACTAACCCATTGTTTGACAACCATATGCTCAGGGATAGTTCCATCATAGACCAAGGGAGCCAGGTTTGCTCCAGATGCCCCTCCAATCTACCAACACCGAACGGAGGACTGAATTTCAATGGATAGGGCTGAGTTCATGGAATTGGTCCAAGTGATCAATACCACTAAAAGGATACATCGACTATCTTATAGGAAGTCATATCCTAATTAGATTGACAGGCATTTTAGGTTCACAAGGTGATACAAGATATCAGAGTTCACCTATTCTCTAGTGAGAT
Source organism: Platanus orientalis (assembly GCA_025762735.1). Lineage (NCBI taxonomy): Eukaryota > Viridiplantae > Streptophyta > Magnoliopsida > Proteales > Platanaceae > Platanus > Platanus orientalis. The sequence goes on from JAOXJP010166987.1 coordinate 2,100, forward strand.
GGAACAATCCACAGTTAAACACATTTGCCATTTTACAATGTAGTGTGGAGAGGTTTTAGACAATGGTTATCTAAAACTATGTTTGTTCAATAATTTCCTCACTAGAATAGCTTTTTCATGGTGTAGAAACCTACCTCCTAATTCTATTGAAACTTAGGAAGACATGGAAGAGAAGTCCATACCCAGTTCTTCAGGTCACAACCTGAGGTATCTATGGATGATTTGTCTGGGTTATACCAATTATAGAAAGAATCAGCCAAAAGATACATTGTGCAGTTTAAAAGAGCTAGAAACCATTGCTCAGTTGTAATGGCAGAGCCAAAGTTCGTGAAACTCGCCTAAATTGGCTTGAACATTCAGTTGAGAAAGAAGTTTGAAGGAATAGATTTTAAAGACTTGTTCGAGCTATCAGCCAAAGCTGCCTGATATAAATAGTTGATAAAAGAAGAGAACTAGTGGTCTAATGCTTTGATGGGGACCTACTATCAAGACCTTGACTACGACCTGGATGTGGCTGAAGTCATATTAACTAAACCAATCACTTGCTCCACATTAAAATGAAGGGAAACAAATCAATCTCCAGACATGGTTGGTAAGAGAGTAAATTTTCATAATTCAAAGCCTTATTCCTTTGATATAACCAAAGCCAGTGTCTTTTTTTACCATTTGTTGGCTACAAAATTCATCTGGCTGACCGAGGGACACAGAATCCCTAGTGCTATGCATTGAAAAGATGAGAATATTGTAAATGGAATGGGTCAAGAACCCATTCCATAACCAATTGATTGTTTTTAGGAACGTCATTCAGGAAAATATTGACAAAGGTCTGATAAAATTCTGGAAGAAAGGAAAGGAAAAAATGGATATTGATGAAAACCCGGTCCCCACTACTTCGACTAATGTTGTTCTGGTGGAACTTGAAAAACAAAAGAATGGTTAATGGAAGGCCTAGAATTAAGGTTGATCTAGGACATACATCAGCTAGGAGAATAAGTTCATCAGCCGACATAAAGAAAGAAAAAAATAAGCCAACTATGGAGTCCCAAGACCAATGGCCCATCTTATGCGAATGGTGTTTAGCCGAATTAAGACCAAGAAATGAATCCCTTCATCCTAGGTATGGTCCTTACATCGAAAATGACCATATCAGGATAAAAGACCAGACCATAAGAGTGAGGGTCATCCCTTTTGGTCTAGAATGAGAAGGGACCAACACCCTAGGGATTAATCTTTCAACCCCTACAATCACTTCAATCATCACTCACCTACTAGAGAGAATGTACATCCTCACTCTAGGAGGGATGGTTTTCCCACTAGCAAACCCAAGATGGTGATCCCATCAAGGAAACCTATTGGTTGATGGTCTCGATTTTAGCTCCCAAAGTTTCTCTCGCCTCTCACAAAAACTCAGAAAATGAGACTACAAAGACAAAGGACATGGCCAAAAGAGTCTTGGTGGAACAAGATGAAGAAAGGGATTTGAGAGCCCATATTTTAGTGCCTGAGGTCAAAGATGAACAAGCCAAAGGCAAAGGACTTAATCGGTTTAACAACATTACGACAGATGAGGTGAAAGAGGAAACAACAATCGAAGGACTGTTGGATAGTTTAGAAGACCAAATTGGAGCTTTGGTTGTAGAAGATGCAAAAGATATGGCCGAAGTATGGAATTTGATTTTTCTTAGGTCCTCCACTTTGGAGAACTCCCAACGATTACCTTGGACTATAATGTAGTGTATACCCTACCTAGAGTCTTCCAAGCTCGGCTAGGGTAGCCACAACAGATAGAGGGAGATGTAAGGGATGCCTAGGGGAAATCTCTACAATCAATAAGGCCTGGGAGACAGAAAAGGTGGAGACACCTTTAGTCACATTTTTGGCCAAGGAAATTAGGGTGGAGAGGGTCATTTTTTAGAAACCCGATATAAAAATGACCCAACACCTACATCCCATATACATTACGGTCCACATCAATGGTTGTCTAGTTAGGAGGCTATTTGTAGATAATGGGGTGACATTAAATATACTCTCGTACAAGATGTTGAAGGTTTGGGAAAAATTGATAAGGATCTTACATTGACAGAGATATCGGCAAGCAGCTTTGTAGGGGATATTAAGGCCGCTAAAGGTATCCGACCTGTAGAATTAATGGTGGGAGAAAAAACCACTATGACTACTTTCTTTGTTGTGGAATCAAAATCAAACAACAATGTCTTGCTTGGCAAGAATTGGATTCACACCAATTGGTGTGTATCATCCTCTTTGCACTAGTTCATGATGTTTTGGAATGGGGATAATGTAGAGAGGGTTTTGGCTAATAGAAAGCTATTCAGGTGCCGGGGAAGCCTTGGTACATTTGCTTGGGTAATCATACCATTTAGGTTAAAAAATGATGGGGCAATGTACCAAAGAGCAATAAATGCTATTTTTCACCATATGATCGAAAAACAAATGAAAATCTATATTGATGATGTGGTGGTAAAGTCTGAACATGAGAAAACCCATTTGGTCAACCTAAGGGCTTCATTTAAAAGAATGAAAGCCCACAAGGTTAAAATGAATCCCTTGAAGTGCGCTTTTGGGGTATTAGCTGGGATTTCTTAGGATTTTTGATACACCAAAGAGGGATAGAAATAGACCGGAATAAAATTAAAGACATCTAAGAAGCACAACCACCAAAGACCAAGAAAGAATTACAATGTTTCCTTAGTCAAATAATTTTTTAAAGAAGATTCATTTCTAACTCGGTAGGAAAAATTCAACCGTTTTCACCATTGTTGAGACTTCGGTCAAAGCAAGCATTCAAATGGACCGAGGAACATCAAGCAGCTTTCCAAATGATTAAAGACTACCTGACCAAGCCTGGATCTTAGTGCCAACGGAGAAAGACAAGCTATTGCGATTGTATGTATAGGCCGGAGAACATTTGGTTGTAGCTCTCTTGGCTCAAGAAAATGATGACCAAAAAGAGCAGGCGGGCTATTATTTTAGTAGGTTGTTTAATGATGCAAAGCTTATATATTCCCCAATAGAAAAAGTTTTCTTATCTCTATATTTTGTGGCAATAAAATTAAGACATTAGTAGCTATCCCACAATGTTTTCTTAATTACCAAGATTGATTTAATTAGATGCATGCTATCTAGACCCATTTTAAGAGGGAGGATCGGTAAGTGGATGTTAGCCTTGTTGGAATATTGCTTACAATATGTTCCTTAGAAGACTATAAATGGGTAAGCCTTGGCTAATTTTTTGGCTGATCATCCACCACTTGTGGATGACCTGGCTGCCAAGCAGGCCGAGGAAGCAACAAAAGTTAGTATAGTACCATGGTAACTTGAGTTTGACGGATCTAGTACAGAAATGGCCTCAGGGACTAGAGTAGTACTCATCTCACCTTCATTACAAGAAAGTCAACTTCCAATGTCCTAATAATCAGGCTAAGTATGAGGCACTGATTATAGGTTTGGAAGTGCTTCTACAAATGGGGGCAAAAAATGTGGATGTTAAAAGAGATTCATAGTTAGTATTTAAGCAATTAACTAGCGATTATAAATGTTCCAATTGGACTTTGGCACCATATTTCATGGTGGCCATGCAATTAATGGACTCCTTTAATGATGTCAACATCACATTCACCCTTAGAGAAGGAAATTTTTTTACAAATGATATGACACAAATAGCCTTAGGGGTCAAAATCCTTAAGGGGTTGGACCATTTGATAGTGATGGTGTAACGTAAAACTTTGCCATCATTCAACATCAGGGGACTGATGCTAGAAATTCTCATATTACAACAAGAGGAAGATTGGAGGACCTCTCTTATATAATATTTGAATAATCCTACCCCTAGAATAAACCAAAAGGTCAAAAGGATAGCCTTAAACTATGTCATTCTTGAAGGAGATCTTTACCGAAAGGCACAATGGGTTATTGTTAAGGTGCCTGGGGGAACAAGAGGGCAAAGAGGTCACCGCTCAAGCACATCGGAGCCTTTGTGGAGCACACCAGTCTAGCGTTAAAATGTGTTGGTTGCTTAGGAGGTAGGGCTACTATTGGCCGAAAATACTTGGTGATTGCATTAGACATGAAAGGGGATGTCAAGCCTATCAGTGACATGGCCTAGTACAACGGGTGCCTGCCTAAGAGTTGTATCCAATCATTAAGCCATGACCATTTTGGGGGTGGGCCATTGATCTTATTAGAAAGGTTTATCTTCCATCATCCAAATTGCACACCTTTATCATAGTTGCAACTAACTATTTTACAAAATGGGTAGAAAGAAAGGCTTACCGAAATGTAGATCATAGTGAGGTGATTAAGTTCATAAAGGAAACAATCATATATAGGTTCGGTATGCTTGAATCCATCACGGCCAATATGGGGACTATTTTCATGAGTCAACACGTGAGAGAGTTTACACATGACTGTGGGATACAGATGTTTCATTCAACACCATACTATGCCTAGGCCAATGGACAAGCCGAAGCATCCAATAAGATCATCAAGGATCTTATTAGAAAGACCATAAAGGGGAATCCTAGGTCTCAGCATGAGCTCCTACCCCAGGTTTTATGGTCCTATAACACATCGTGTAGGACCAACACCAGTATTAGTCCGTATACACTAACTTACTGGCACGATGTAGTGTTACCTATGGAAATAGTTGTCCCGTCACTAAGGACAACATTCTAGGCCAATTTGGCTTCAGAAGAGTTTAGTGAGGCCACGATGATGGAGTTGGAAAACATGGATGAAGGGGTTGAAAACTCTAAATAGGTTACAGGCTCACAAGCAAAAGGTGGCCCAGGCCTATAATAAGAGAGTCAAATTTAAAAAAAAAAAAAAAATTAGTTAAGGGGATCTAGTATGGAAGGCAGTTCTACCAATAGGATATAATGACCATTTGTATGGAAAATGGTCTCCTACTTGGAAAGGTCTCTTCAGGGTGAAGGCGGCTTTGCATGGGAGAGCTTACATATTGGAAAATCTTGACCGAAAAGGGTTTGGAAAGATAATTAAATGGCTAATATTTAAAGAAATACTATCCTACTACGTGAGAGGCCATGACAATAGAATCAGTGTAATTAAAAGGCAATGCCAATGGAAATATATCAATATAAAGTAAAGACATAAAATAAAACATCGGCCAAGAGTCTAGAAACTAAAACATCGACCACACCAGCCAGTGAATAAAAGCAAAAAACATATAAATTTGTTAAGGAGTAGGAGGGAACATGTTAAAGAAATGCTCATTAGTGAATGTTCATAAATCCAATATGTCCTTCTTCTCAAAGGCCAATGAGTGATAAGTAGAGTAGTTCTTTGCCTCAGCCCTCATAACTTTGTGTCTCTGTAGAAGATCTTGAGTTTGGGCTAGGGTTAAGAGGAGTCTCTTTGAAGTTCCCTTAACAGTCTCTCTGTCAACAGCCAAGTCTGCAGCTAATCCTTTCCTAAGGTCTGTCAATTCAACCATCCTAGCCCGAAGATCTTCCAATTTAGCCTCCACTTGGCAGACAACCTCCTCTATATTCTTGATCTTCTCCTCCAAAGGGCCAAGGATTTCTTGGTAAGCAATCCCTTGGACTTTGAGAGCAAGTAGCTAGGAATGGAGATGTTGTTGAGCATCCAAGATAGAGTCAACGTTGGCCATGGTAACATCCATGCCAATATACTCAAGGGCGAAACCTGAAATCCTCTAAAGATAGTTGGCCATTTCTCCAAAATGGTTGACTGCTGGGTTATTCTTCGCTCAAAGGAGATTGATGGCTGACGACATAGATGGTTGAATGGAAGGATGAATGACCTAGTCAAAGGAAAGATGGAATAGAGGCTCTAGAGTAGTACGAACCTCGGTAGCCTCCTCGGACAAAGGAGCCATTTCTTCTGATGGAAAACGGTCTAAAATCTCTTCTAGGTGATAACAATGCAGGTCTCATCCCCTGGAAACAAAATAGGGGATCCAACTAGTTGAGAAGATACTTGACCATCCAAAGGTCTTTGTGAAGCACAATCTGGAGAAATAGCTGCCTTCTAGGAACTTGGGATTGAGGAAGTCTCAGTGTCAGAAACAAGGACTATTAGACGAGATACCTAATCAATAGGCTGGTTGAATTCTTTACTATGCACAATAGTTATGATAGATAGAGACTTTGGTTGGTTAACTAGGGTGTTTGACCTGTGGGGATGAACCTTCGAATGACTGAATGGAGGAGTAATTGGGTCATCGGCTTGTCTCTTCCTCTTCCATGGGAGAAAAGGTGACAACCACTCTTCATCCATATCTTTTTTCGGTGCGCTTTTAGTTACCTTTTCTTTTATTGGCTCGCTACCCATGTTTAGAGAAGCATCTTCTTCTGAAGATAAGGGGGATGTATCAGGGTGAGAGGAGAGTTTTGGCCACTCTCTATAACCCAACAACAACACCACACTTTCACGGTACTCTGAGGCCTCCACTTCTTTGGTAGACTTCTTCTCAGTCTCTTCTTGCTTTACCTCAGGTAGAGGGACATCTTGGTGACTATCCCTTGCCTTTTCCTCTTCTTTTTCTTCTTCCTTGTTCTATTCTTTTCCTTTTTTTTTCCTCTTCCTCGCTAGAAGTGTCAGACTTAATAACCCGAGGTTTCACAGCTAACCATTTGGGTTTCTTTGTTGGGTCATACACAACCTCTATGGTCTTAGAAGGGGGGGGATTCTATCCTTTTCTTCGACTGAATTTCCTTGACTAAGGGAGGATTTGCAAGAAATGACAAAGAGGGTCAGAACAAGGTCAAACTAATAAGGAAATAGAAGAAAGACTGAAGGTTACCTGGCTATTTTAGGACTTTCTTTAACTTTTTCTTCATTTCATCTTGAGTAGCTCTCGTTGTCTTAAGAGGGCTTGATTTCCCACAAGCACAAGTTTGAGTTTGGTCAGGTCTGGGACAATAGCTGATTAACTCTTTTTCGGCCAAGGATAAGTTGTTGTTGGTTTAATTAATTCTCCATAAATGGAGACTGGGCCATTCTTAGAGTCATTTGGTAAAAGATTGGCAAAGAGGGAGTCAAAGTCTAAGGGGATCAAAATCTTGTTGAAAAATAGGCTCCACTAAGACTGAAAGGTGGCCAACAAGGAGGAGTTGTGAGGTAACTTGGAAAAAGACAAATTGTGACTGTAGAGTTTGATATTGGGAAGACATAGACCTAGCTGTTTCTTCCCTTTTCGGTCCATCAATAATGATTCTATCGAAAGGCGGGAAATTGAGGGTATAATAGCCCAAAGGTGCAGGAATTCTCTGGTAAAACCCGAACTGACGATCGAATTGTTGAGGGGCATATATTTCAAACCCAGCCTAGGGATTGTTGTCAAACTACCCACTGAAGTGCAAGTCCTTGGCTATGAGGAAGCTCACCCACATTTGTCTTTACTTCTCTGCAGTCTCAGGATTAGCTACGAAGTGTGGGGTGGTGAACTCGGTAGGACCATACTACCGGGTCTTGAAGGGGTAAAGTAGATTATCCAACTATTTGACCATCAAATCATGAAAGAAAGTAAAGAAATAGTCAAATTCGTACCTTTGTTGAGGAGTGGTCATCCAACATTTTGGCTAAGGATACATGTTAGACACGTGCGAGGGGCATTTGTTTACCTTACATTTTGAATTTAGCCATTACGCAGATGACACATGGCCAAGAGTTCCTCGAAAAAGAAGAATGACATAGCATAGGAAGATGAAAAAAACCATAAGTGATTGACGCATGAAAAGTAGCTGATAGAACCAATAAAGAAGGAAAATAATCTTAATAAATTACGTGAGATGGCTGCCAACGAGGGTCTTGATACATGTTCGCCAACATGTCCATGAACTCGAGATCATCTTAGGCCATTGAGTAACCATATCAAAGGCTATATAAACGGTAGGGATGATGAAAAAAGGACACACAATCATAATTAAACAATCTTTTTGTTTATCTAGGAGTAGGCTTATAGTAAATTAGGAGTATCATTAATTGTTACTTTAGTTACTCTGAATTCAATTCAATCTAAACTCTCCAATTGTTTATTGAACTCCGTCATATCAAGAGAGTGTGAACGATAGACGAGAATGGTCAGTGTACAAAATCATTGTATTTGTTATTAATTACAATTATAATATTATTTTTCATACATTCTTATTGTCTCTTCTTATTTAATGCCAAAATCCTCTTAAATGAGGCAATGACTGAACCCACATTTGTCAAGTTGTACTAGTTGGAACCGGTTCGACCAGAAAAGTAAAATTTCTTCCTAACATATATTTTGATAATCTAAAACCAGATAAAAATCCTGTCCATTTGTAGCCCTTACATTGGATTAATATTTTCTTGAGTCCTAAATTTAAATCTTACCAATATGATCCCTTATAGCCTCTATTCTCTTGCATGCAGTACTGTCTTGCAATGGTCTGCAGTGCACACCTATCCCAAAAAGTAATGATTTTCGCTTTTTGGGGTAGGTGTGCACTACAAACTGTCTATCACTTTTTTGAGTACACGTGCATTGCAAACTGTTGCAAGATGATCCTGCAAGCAGGAGAGGATACATCTGAGTTATCTAAACTTTTTCCATATATGACAAATGCCCTTCCTTGTGTGCTTAAAGATACACACATAAAATTGTGACACATGCTGCAGAATCAATATGGTAAATTTTAAGCTAGAAACCATTGGATATAGAAGTTATTGTCTAAATTCTCACCTTTTTGGCAAAGTTTGTGAAGAATAAATTCAGTTGTCATTGAGCCTTAAATTTTTTATACTCTGCATGAGGCCCACCAATTCATGACCATCTTGTCGCTCAATTGAGAGAGATCGACCCATCTCCATGTAGGGCTGGCAACGAGCCGAGCTGAGCCGAGCTGAACCCAGCTCAGCTCGGGCTCATCACTTAAAGGTAAGGCTCAGGCTCGTGACCAGCCTGAGGTACCGAGCTCAAGCTGGGCTCAAGCTCTTAAATGTAGGCTCGCTTCAGGCTCGGCTCGGCTCGTCAAAGCTCAAAATAAATTTTTTTTTTAGAATAGGCCCAACTTATGGCCCATTTCACGAGCCTGAGCCAAGCTTATTTACGCTCGGCCCAGGCTCATTAAGGTAGGCTCGCTTCAGGCTCGGCTCAGCTCACCAAAGCCCAAAAGTAACAATTTTAACCCATTATAGTTTGTTAACAAGCCCAATGGCCCAATAGCCCAGTTATCATATATTGACAATTTTCACATCATCTGGTCAATTAAAAAATGAAAATAAAAATAATAAAAAATAAAATAAAATTAGAAAATTTAACATTTCAATTTAAGCTGATTATCTTGCTAATAAAATTGCATATCCAAAAAATTGACATTATACAACGAAGGAAGAAAACAACACTTATCCCAAAATTCTATTATAAGACTCTTGAGACCCTTCTTATAATCCACCCCATTGTCATTCCTACATGTAGGGTGCAAGATACATGAACAAGGCACAACCCGTTAGCCTTTAAGTCCTTCCTTGTTCACTTCCATCATGTGTCCTGAAGCAATCCAAATCATTATGGTTAATATGTGCCAAGGGAGTATGCTGATGTTTTTGAGTTGATAATTTTTATGAGAAGAACATGGATTGCTATTCGATAATTCTATGCCATGTTTTCATTGGATTTTGTACTCTTTATTGCTGCCGCAATAAAGTATATAAAATACTATTTTCTGCTGAACTATCTGGTTCCTTATGTATGGCTATTCAATCTACTCGATTGGTGATATCAATTAAGTCATTTTCTGTTCTAAAAAATTAAAGTTTGGAGGAAAAAAAAAAGGATTATATTGAGTTGAGTTTTATTCTAAAATAAGATTTCCTGATTTTTCATGGAAGTTATTTCTTGATTTCTAATGGAAATTCCATTTATCAAGATCAGTTCATAGAATTTTCTCTTAAATGATAGAAGTGAAATTGCTGATTTCCTAACCAATCGATTGAACTGATATTTGGGTTACATAAATTGGTAGTTTCTTTAAATCCACTGCATTGTTGTTGTGGGACCATCGCTGTTATACATCAAATATTCAATAATCTATCATAACAAGGAACAATATAAGTGCACTGTATTGGAAAGGTGCTGTTTTCGAATGCGTTTATTCCTTAAAGTTTCACTAACACATTAACAGAATACTAAGAACTCACAACATGAAGATACAAATAGTAGCATAAAATGTTGTTCAGAATGTTTATTTCACATCTCAGTATCAGCATGAAAAGTGAGACAATCAAAATAAAATGTCAAATGACTTAAAGGAGCAAAAGTATCCAGATTCATTTTCATGAGTATGGAAGCAACAACTGAATTGGCCAAGCAACCATTTGATCACAGCATTCTATTTATGAAAAATCTTGGCATTTAATCTACATGCAATAACTTCAGGGTGGTTTTAATTTGGAGTGATTATTAAACAGCCTAGCCCAATATTCAAATAAAGGTAGATAACTGCACTGTGATCATTAAATAATTAAGTTTGAGGCTTACTGAATTGAAAAATGCCCACATTTGTCTGCCTCTTGCTTGTTGTCAGCACTAACAAGCTCAATAGATTTGGATGCAGTAAGTGAACTACTAGAGTTGGCAACAACTGTTGAGTTACTTCTTTCATAATTGCCATCTCTCATAACATTCTCTTCC
>JAOXJP010166998.1:0-12762 GCA_025762735.1 Platanus orientalis
GTGTCAAGAGGTATTTTGGTAATTTTTAGATTTTTTTGTCCAAAATTACAAATATACACTTTTTGGGTTTTTATTTTTTTCTTCCTTTTCTCCTCCTTTTCTGTTATTTCTCATCATAACCTCTTTCCTTAAATTCTATTATCTAATTTCATGGTTATTTGTGAATTTAAATTCAATTCTTGATTTATTTTGCTTTCTCACCGTTATTTTAAATTATTTGAGGCATTGGAAATTATTCTATATGAATTTTGGTATCATCTTCATTGTACTGCATCAGAAATGCTTGAATTAAATTTCGTAATCTTCACTTGACACTCTGACTGTTTGATGAACATCACCGTTGATCTGAATTTCGACAAATCAATTGGACTTAAAGAACACACACTCTATCTTTCTTGCTTTCTCTCTATTGTGCATAAAAATAGAATGAGAAAGGGGCTTCATTTTTGTGACAAAAAGCAACAAGTGTTGGTTTAGCTCTAAACCCAAGAAGAAGAAGAAGAAGAAGGAGGATGAGGGGGAAAAGTAGAGAGGGACCAACCTGTTTATTGACATACCATTACCAGAGATGGGAGCCAGTTGAAGCGGGCGATATGTGGTTGCTGCTTCGTCAACACAAAATTGTAAATAACAGCCTCTTCATAGTTTTTTCAATTCTGCAGAATCAGGGATTTTATAGTGTATCCCAATTCCGTAAGTATTTGGTCAAATTCCATTTTTGTTATTCTTAAAACCGACAAAAAACGGTGGAAATGGATTTGGGGGATCCAATTCCATTTCCGTTCTCTCACTTCTGTAAATCCAAATGCACCCTTGGGTAATTTCTTTATTCTTTATATTCGTGGGAGTTCTTGATTGTCTTCGCCTGTGGATGTAGGCAATCTTGCCGAACCACATTAAATATTGTATTGTGTGATTGTTTCTTGCTGTTTACTGTTTTTGCACATCACATATTTGAATCTGATCCGTGTTTTGTTCCACTGTGTTGTTTTGTCACAACAAATGCTAACTATATCATTGGATGTGAGCAATACTAGCATCAAAACCTCAGGAAAAGACGGTGATGTAAGGTTTAAAAAATTCCACTTATTTATTGTTATTAGTATCAGTGTTTCAAAAACAGATAATCCATAAGGGGAAAAAAAGACAGGTATGTTTATGGACCAAAACCAAAACATGGGGATAATCTCCAGGTTCAATTGGCTCAGTATTTCTACCCTTTACAGTGTTCAGACTCAATACACATTCTCAGTGATTTATCAAAGAGATGAAGCACAGTTACTATCCACCAAAACAATTTAATCCAACAGAATTTTTATAGAACAGAAAATTTTGATTATTGTGTTGAGAGTGACTTTTGGTCTCTAACCATTTCTACACTGCTATTCACAACAATATCAACTGTTATACAAACACCAATTCTATTGAAAAAACTTCTGTACAGGCAAACCATTTCTACTTTTGCTGCTCACAATAATACCAACCATTATAGGTATACCAATTCAGCTCCCTTGCAGGTTATCTGAATTTTGGAATTCAGTTTATCGGTAATCAGGAGGACCCGATTGGTGTGGATGTGAACTTTCTGGTGATTGATCTAGCTGCAGTGTTTCTTGAGATCCATGGCGACTATGTAACCAAATAAGCCATCTTCTCTTCCATTTCAAGAACTCAACAAGAATAGAATTTCCACACATTGCAACACCAAAACCAGCAGAGGAGGAGAGGAAAATGGATAGAAGGGCATGCACATGCAGCTGCAGATCCCATACATGCAACAAACACAAGACATTTTAAACTGGATGGATCAAATTTGGTTACCTAATGGCTATATGATCAAGTCATCCAAAAAACTTTAAGAAAGATTTCAGTAGGCGAAAGGCAGAACCCTTCTTTTGCTAACCAGTTCAGCAATGCCCATCAAAATGGTAGACTAGGCAAGATCTCACAGCCCAATACTTGGGTTATGCTATCCTAATTTTGAGTCAGCAGAACAAGTTCTAAAATACTGGTCCAGTAAAGAGAATCTCTAACATACCAACATGTAGAAAAGATGACCAAAGAGAACCACCAGCGCGAACTGAATTGATGCATAAATCCAGACAAATCTCCTCCTCACTAAACTTGCCAACAGGGAGAAATCAATGAGCATTGAAGAGAACCAAAAAACATACATAGAAGAAATATCATCCAAACTTTACAGATGAAAATTTTCATGCATAAAAGAAACAGCGGGATATGAAGAGCACATGCATGGATTGAGACACCCCACTTGCAAGGTCCACCTAGATCTCTTAGGTCAAAACACAACCTAACAGGATGAGCATAGCATCCAATCAGATAAATTGTTACAATAGGTTGGTTGGGTTGATTTTTGACCCTCTCATAGGGGGGACCCATGAAATGGTGGGCCTTGAGCCATGTCATGCGCAAAGTCCCCTGATATTTCCATTTACAGTGGTAACTTCCATCTGTAAAATTTAACTATAGATTAATCCAACTAAAAAATATTTCTCAAAGGAATTATAGCCAAATTACCCATGGTCAATGAAACAATGGATGCAAGGACACCCAGTACGCAGGAAAATGGCAGGGATAAGGCAATTGCACCAGTACCCATTTTGGTGACCTGCACAGCAACAGAACCGTTACCAAGAGGAATGCTGTTATATTGAAGGAGCTGCATATTGAAGTTAATAACCTTACCAAAAGCCATTCTAGAAAACAAAAGTAGGCAAGCATGCTAACAATGACAAGAACAGGCACATCCTGCCAAACCCTGTAAGATTTGTAGTAAGATGTCAGGCAATATTGCCCAGGAAATCAACTGATATAAAATTTCCAATGACAAATTGGATAGAAACTTAAAATCAAGTTACAGTGGGAGTGATTCTTATCATTAAGTTTGAACACATTGACATAATAACTTAAACATGGATAATAAGAAACTGAAAAGTGAAAACAGCTACCATCAAAAAATAACAAAGAAGTGAAAACAGCAAAAACAAAAATTTCTTGAGCACTTGCTTATATGTCACAGAGTACTAGATCATGTTCTTTGGGTAACACAGAACTGGGTTTCCCCTTTAAATTAGTCCCTATTCCAAATATGTTACTTGAGTGCTCATAATTTTCGTAGCCTTTAATTGTCAAACCCATTATAATATATGATCCCGAATGTGTTATCGAAAACAATAAAGAGAAAAGTAAACAATAAAACTGGAACCCTGTCGGGGCGGGCACATCAACGCCAACAAGTGATTTTCACTTTTTGGGGGGGTGCATATCACTTGTCAGTGCTGATGTGCCCACCCCCTGACAGGGTGCAGAGAGGAGCGTTAGTTAAGAGAAATGGATACAAACCACCCTCCCTTTTACAAGGAACAACAGTATCTAAAATCTTTAACTTGCCTGTACTGGGAAACTTCAATTTGCCGAGATCTATTTGCATTTGTATTAATGGTTTGAAAATTTTGGATCCGCAACAGGGTGACAGGTAAATTCAGAACCTCTTGGTTACAAACATCGCAGTTTTTGTTACCCTTGATGCTAAACCATTTTACCGCACATTCTTGGTGGGCCAGTGCAAGTTCACCTTTGCAGCTACATTCCATCTTGAGGGTGTCACCACCTTCACCCAGTTCAATCAAACAGATTCTACAAACGGCCTCTTCTTCAGGAATATCTTCACCATCAGCATCATTATTCTCTGAACCATGAGACTAAGATAAGACACAGGTTGATAATCATAACGTACAGAAAATGGGAGAATAGTACACACACACACACTTAGACCAACAATAGATTTTTTTAAGGAATACGTGAGTTTCTACAAAAGGTTTTCATGAGCAACAGTCACTGCTCCACCCTTTTGATATGGCCAAGTCAAATCACAAAGGCCCGTATGACTCCTACTTATATCCAAGTTATTTAACATAAAAAAAAAAGATACTGAGCAAAAAACCCGAATATTTTGAACTTCACCTACACTAACATATGCCAAACATAAGATGATATTAGAGAAAGAATATACCAGCATCTACAATTGGAGTTGTATTCGACATGGCAGCACTCCTTTCTGTCAATCTTGGAGTAGAGGGAATTACACGAAATATCCCACCTAAGTAATTCATTTGTCTTATGCTTTTTTCTTTGTTGTTTACAGGGACGGAGAGAGAACGAGACATGTGACTTTGGGCCTCTTTATTCTGTTAAAACAAGGACTCTGTAAGAACAACCTGTGAGAGTGGATAAGCTTATCACAAGGAAAACAAGAACTCAAGGATGTAGGACAGGGGAGGTCATCCTCCTTAACTGTTGCTACACTCAATGAACAGGTAAAGAGGAAGGGACACATCATTATTCATACATTCAGCGGATTCCTCCTAGTGTTTCTTAAGTTAATAACTGGTGTATGCACATGATTGCAACCATCCAAGCCATCTCATTTCTTTGAACAGTCAGAAGAATATGGCTGATGGTACTGCACCACAACCATGAGATTGTGAGTCAGAACCCAGCTTACCCACCAAAACGACAAAGTAAAGCACTCAGAAAGTGGTTATCAGATGACTAGGACCAATAGGATCAGGATGATTTTGGCCAGGGATACCAGCTAGGAAGGACTTATTTAACAGAGGATCCTGAGCCCATGCATGTGTTCCGTGGATCACATCCAGTCATTCTGAGTTAACCATCCTTCATCACAGCATATATAACATACTACTATGCTTGTTCTATGGCATGAACAGGTGCATATAACTATGAATCTTGATTTATCAAGGTGACTTTGCAATGAATGAAATGTGATAAAGAACATAGGTTATAAAAGCTATTGTTTATTTGTTACTGTGTGGGTGTGCAAGATACCCATAGACCAGTGATAACAACTTGCAGCATGACTCAGATGCCAGAGTCAGCTCAGTTGCACAGACTTCTATCATAAAGTCCAAAAACCAATTTCATTGGGAAAAAAATTGAGAAATTAAAGACCAAATTGGCTGCTTATATGATTAGTTTGCTCTAATTTTTAAGGCCACTGATCTGGCTTGGGATAAAAAGGACTGTTCTGATTGTCGACAAGAAAATGCACTGACTGGAAACTACATCTATGTAAAATATCAGAAAAGGAGGCTGAAAACAGGAGTAGAGCCTACTTGTTAAGTTGGTAGAGGAAATTTTTGGTGCTCATCACTTAAGGTCTACCAATGGCCTAGTCAATTTATGTGTTACACATGCATGGTGTTGAGAACCACCAACTCAGTGGCCCCATCCAGGAGAATGCCCATGCCATGAAATAAACGAATCTTTTATAGTGGATCAGTAAACTGATCTTATCATTGCCATATATTCCAATGCATTCTTTGTGAAAGTCTAGTGAGAATATGGCGAAAAAAACAAAATTGGTGACTGCATGAGACCCTTTACTTTGTTGGTACCACTGCCATACATTACATGTGCAATGCATGTATGGCTATCAAGTAGCTTAAAATTTCTCCTTTTAATAAGGTGTCAAAAACTTACATTTACATTTGGGGGATAAACCATTCTCCCTCCATGCACAGATTCTGGATTTGAGGGTGTAATTGGGGTAACAGGTAGGGATGATGTTCGCTTCATCATGGGTGCTAACATCTTTGTAAGAGACAATGAACTTGCAACAAAGGGCTTCTCCCGTGGCCCAGCCTGTGAAGCACCTAGAGCTAGGATAGCAGCCCTTTTCATATCTGGGGAAGGACTCCGATTTTTGGAGCTTAGTCGTGGTAGGAGGCTTTTAATGGATGATTTACCTTTAAATGAGGATGGACTGGGCCCATTTATTCTTGCAGAAGTTGGGCTTGGTGTTGGGGGAAAATTTATTCTTGTGGCAGTTGGACTTGGTGTTGGGGGCATGTGTATTCTCACAAAATCTTGAGAGGAGTCATCCAATGTTCTTGAGGGTATCTCTAAGAAGAGGTTTTGTTTTCTCCAGCATTGAACATGTGGGATTTCCTCAGTCACTCCAGTAGAATCATCAGCCTACAAAAGAAGAGGAAAACTTGCTTTAGTGAATTACGGAACTATACCAATAAGACAGTATATGCTTTTTTACGCCACTCAAATCTCCGAGCCAAAAAAAAAAAACTCCAAGCCAAAACACTTAACTGCACACACACACACATACACATGACAATGTATCACGAGCTCAAACACACAAATACACATGACAATGTATCACGAGCTCAACACCTCAAGCAGTGAGCTTGAGCGAATCAAGTCTCACCAACTTGATTAAGTTCCCTGGTAGAATTGGGACACAAAATAACCTTTCATGGAGCTTTTGGTGGAAAAAAAATACTCCCACATATTATTATTCCAGAGAGGATCTCAGAATTCTCATATCAGCATAATCTTGGATTGTCATAAAGATAAGACAATAGCACCAAATTCAGAAACTCGAAAAATCACTGGTTCAATCTGACTTGGTAAACAATAAGGTCGAATAATCACATAATCTGGTTTTCTCATGATGTAAGGAAGAACAAAACTACCAACCCAGTATTTCACAATCTTGATTAAGCTCTTGTAAACTGGGGAATAAAAGACAATCAAATTAAAGTTTAAGGGTCTTCAACTTAGAAGGTTTGACAAGAGAATCTTGAATAGACTCATTGAATTCAAGTGAAAGTACAAGTCTTAATCCCCAATTCAAAAATGTTAAACAAGATGATTTCCTAATTGCATTCTGAGACAAAAGTCACTGTGTTGGCCCGGAAACTTCAGTCCACATGCATGCCAGCTGTACACGTTTGCATTTCCAACTCGTATACAACACGCATACAGATACTTAGCCCTTTTGATATAATCTTTTTGGACTACATAATCACCATCAAGTGAGGGTTATACATCCAATTTTTTGGATCTGTTCTTTGTATTTTCAAGTGTGTAATTAACTCATTAAGAAGGCAGATATTGGGGAGGATTAGTTCAAAGAAGTAATTTATAACATTGGTTTCTCTAAGCCGGTGGATTTTGGTAGCCTTTGCTAATTTTTAGTAGTCATGGATGAATCAAATTCAATGATTTCCAGTCAAAACCTGGGTTTCAGAACAGAGGTTTAAATAATCAAAGAAAGAGAAGGTGTTGCATTGGTTGCTCTGGAAGCCACCAACTTATTGCTGAAACTCTCCATCCTAAGGTGCTCAAGAATTAAAAGCCAACAGGGTCTCTTACGATATGATGGTTCTTCCTCACAATGGGTGATGGATGAAATTTAGAAAAAAAAAAAAAAAAAACATTGAAATCCCATTAACATGAAATGAAACAGAGGAACCAAACAAAAACCACCAATCAATTAAGAAAAGTAAGAGTTACCCAAAAGAAAGTACAAATTCGGTCACAGAACAAACAAGAGAGAAGCTACTTACAAATGAAAGAACACTAATCTCTAAAAAGCAAACCAACCAACCAAAAAACAAAACAAAACAAATTGTGATGACCAAAAGAGAGGAGCACCAATTACCTTTTGTATTGGAGGAACAACAGTTGGGTTGCACGAACCCACGTCATGCTCCTCCTCGGAAATGGATTCCTCTTCAGTTCCCATTATTTCATCACAAGCTCTTCAAAACCCAGAACCTCAAAAGGCCACAAACTAGCAGCAGCAAAAGAGTTTCAAACGTTTCAAATCAGGAGAAGCTTTGTCTGAAGTTCTGGAAATCCAAGCTCTCAAAAGACCTCAAAATAGAAAAAGAGAGAGAGATATATATACGAGGCTTCACGACGACGAGGCATATGGCGAAGTGAGTGAGCTGTTAGTGGATTAATGGTTCTTCCGGCACGATATCCTCTGCGACGCCCCATGAGGCAAGACAAAGGGGTGGGGCTGCCCAAAGACGAGCCGTAAGAAACTGGTTTGATTGCGTTTGCTTCGCATTTATGTCAAAAGTAGGTGTCAAGCGGGGTTTGAAACATCTCCAGTCTAAATAAAGAGATTTTACGCCAGTAGCACGTGTTTGACACGCTACACGTTGCCTCAAGTAGGTTGTTTCAGTAAATATACATGGTGTGTTATAATACCGTGTGTATTAGAAAGGACCTATAATTTTATCAAAGTACCATTTGTCAGCATCTAAGCATGTAATGGCGTGATATCTCTCCATTTAAACTGGAGATGATTCGAACCTCATTTAAGTTGCCCGTTGAATATAGTCAAAGCTCGATCCACCTGTCCTGTTTGAACACGTGGCATTCTATCACTATGGAGTATTTTTTTTTTTTTTGGAGGGTGGGGGGGATGTGGTTTAAGGTAGAGTGGACCTTGAACCGGTAAGGTAAACGGTTCATGATCAACTAGATTCAACCATCAGTTTACATGATCTAACCGTGGTTCGCCTTAAATATAAGTAATGCATTAGAAGATTTATGACCGGGTTTATAATTTTTAAACATACTAAAAATTAAAACAATTTAGAGAAAGTGCGATTAGTCTAATTTTTTTTCTTGCGAATTTATTAAAATACAAAGGCTGGTTGGTTTTATTAGATTAGATTGGACAAGCCACTCAGGCTCGTTTTCTGTTGAACCATCCAACCCGAGCAGTTAGGATGGAGCTACTGGTATTTTTATATAATTTTCTTGTTAGTGATGAATGGAACTTATTATATTAGTGGGAGGGTGTTTAGTGTTTTGTTTTTTAATAGGGGATGTTCACTATTTCAGCCCTTGACCTTACCCATACCATCGGTTTTTGGAATGATTGACAAAGACAATGCTTACCAAAATCATCATAATAATAATGATTAGAATTGTATGGGGGCATTGCATGCAGCTATTATTGAATTGAAGGAAATACGGGTCAAAGTGCTGGAAAGTGTAATTTGATGATTGTGGTTCCTTCTAATAAGTTTTTCTATTTTATTAAGTGACTTTAAAATTTATAATGTCCAAAGTTGTTCACTAGAGAGCCACAGAATTAAAAATAAAAAGTATAAATAAAAAAGAACTAGAACTTCTCAACCTTTTCCTAAAAGAGAGGATAGGGTTTGCACCTGTGTTTTGAGCCGCAACCCTTGACTGCGTCACCATTTTAAAAATAATGTATAGCCCTACTAAAAAAGATGCATACTTCTTTCATCATCTATACACTTGGGGAACATTCAAGTGTAGCCTCTTATGTTTTTTTATTTTTATTTTTTATTGTTTTGTTTTTTGGGTTTCCCCATGAGCCTGCTTACTGCCACAGTAGATATGGAACCCACAACACAGTGAGAGAAGCAAAGTGTCAAGTGAAGGGTACTGCTAGTTACACCACATAAATTTCTGAACTTACCTCACTTAATTTTTTTTCCTTTAATACTCTTTTCTTAATTCTTTTCCTTACCTAAAATACCCTTCCCCTTCTCTCAAACCCCATCCATTTATGACGTTGGCAACAATGGTTCCTCGGCAGCAACCCGGAGTTCGGTAACATATTTTTTTTATTTAATTTTTTTTGTTTTTTGTTTTTTTACGTGTTCGGTTATTGTTACCGAGCAAGGCAACCCCGGGGTAGGCCCTACTCGGTTGGGTTGGCTGAGCGGGGGTTGCCTTGCTCGACAACAACAGTTAGAACAGACGAAAAAAAAAAAAGAAATGGAGAGGGAGGGAGAGAAGAGAGAAGGAGGGGAGAGAGAGAGAGAGAGAAGAGGGAGGGGGTGCGGGAGAGAGGGAGAGACAAAGAGGGGGGGAGTGGGGGAGAGGGAGAGAGAGAGGAGGAGGGGTGCCATAGGGGGAGAGGGAGAGAGAAAGAGGAAGAGGGAGAAAGAGAGAGAGGGGGGAGTGCGGGGGAGGGAGGGAGGGAGAGAGAGGAGGGTTGCCGGAGGGGAGAGAGGACTAGGGAGATAGGGGGGGAGTGTGGGAGAGGGAGAGAGAAAGAAGAAGAGGGAGAAAGAGAGAGGGGAGTGAGAGAGAGAGAGAGAGGAGGGGCTGCTGGAGGGGTCACTACAACTGCCGGAGAGGCGTTGTAGTTGTCCGAGTGGTTGTCGGAGGTGTGGGAGGAAGGGGTGTTTTGGGTAGGAGAGGGATGAGGGGAAGGGTATAAAAGAAAGAAAGAAAAAAATGAGGTAAGTTCAACAAATTTTGAGGTGTGACTAGCAGTACCCTAAAGCAACTATGTAATTATGAACATATTTTCTACTCCCAAATTAGTTTGTCCCCCCATATCCCTATATTTTAATTTGTTGCTTCTTCTTAGTTACCTACTTTTTCATTTATACTTTTTCATAGTTTTAACCCTATACACCCAAACAAAATTGGGAGTAGAAGATCCTTTTTATGTTCTATAAAAATAAATCTTACAACTTGGGCACGTTGGTAAAGAATTTGGTCACAAGGCATGGTTTTGATAAATGATAACTGTCCAAGCCAACTGTTTGGACAAGTTTGAACTAGAACTTGATCCCTATCCGAATAAGTTTGATTGAAACTGGACCTATGCATAACTGGTCAAAACCAGCTGGTTTGCACCACTGAATGAACCAGTTTTTTTTTGGTAATATATATATATATATATATATCGTTTTTGAATTTCAATTTTTTGTATCTATTTGGAGATTCTAATTACAATTAAAGTTGTATTAACTAGCAAACTTATTTGCCCAACTCATCTGTTGACTTGACTGGCAGAATTTAGAGCGAGTAGAGCTTTCAAGATTTAAAACAATGAGTGAGATAGCTTGACCAGTAGTTCCAAAGTCTTGATTATGGGTCTATATCAATTTCTCACTATCTGACCAAACAGTAGTGAAGAAAATTGAATCATCTCTGGTCTAAGTGGAGAGATATTACCCCGGTGCCAACCCAACAAGGTGGGCTCCATACAAAAGGTATATGGACCCCACCCCCCTTGTGTCTTGGTACACTGTGCCACCCTGCACAGAGGATATGGTTCCCTTAAATACATGATGCCTGACAATGGGTACTATGTAAATAAACAGGTGCTTATCTACTAGTCTAGCAGGCATTGTGTAACACATTGATTGGTATTGGTGTGATATATCTCGATAAAAATAAATGAGAGTATCATAGTAAATACATAATTGATAAGTACCTGCACATTTATCCAATACCATTTGTCAAGCATCATAACGCGTGCTGGATAAGAACTGGTGTGGTATTATCTCTCTTTTCAGACTAGAGACGATTCAAACCCAAGAAGAGATGGGCTGCCTTCCCCTCCTCTCTTCTCTATGGAGAGAGAGAGAGAGTATAATAAGCTTATGAGATCGAGAGATTCTCTATGAGCTGGATAAAGATGATGATGAACAATAAATAACATAGGTTCCTCATCTCTTTTCCGTTCTTTGTATTTGAGAATCTCTCATCCATTAGATGGATTCGATTCCTAAGAATAATAACGCTACCACTTGTTTTGTTGGCCTCATGTCCTGACTCTCAACTTGGGCAATGGAGTGGTTAGCATTAACTTAAGAAAAAAATTAGGTTAAAGTAATTTAAGGTATTGCCCTTGTCAAGAAAGCCTTTCCACAAATTGTCAATGACCATTAGCTGAACCAACGGGACAAAAAGAGGATGTGGAAGTAGTTTTCAACCAGCAATTGATCCTCACACAGTTGAACTTGCTGTGGAATTATGAGTTACATTGTATTAAGCACCTTAATTATGGCAACAAAAATATTTATGCACCATACACGGCCCATGGCTTAGCCATCTCAGCGAGAAACAAGACCACCAGCCTAACCAATTGGGATACTTGACAAGCATAGCCCACAGTTCTGCATGGAAGGTAGGATCCAACGAGCATGACAGACGTCCTCATAATCAAATGTTCAACTCCATGAACTGTGTTCTTCGGAAGGGATACTACTTGGAACTAGAGACAACAGCTGAACATTATAATTTCAAATTTTGTACTAGAAAATCTACAACAGCATGTTTCAACAAATGAAATGTTCAGATATTTGAATCAAGTCTCATAAAACCCAGTCGTTGACTTTACTAAGAAGTGTTGCCAGACTATGGCTTACACAAAAGTTTATATTGCCAATTGCCACCAAGGGTTGGTTCTTCATGCTCAGATCAATCATCTGATTATTATTATCCGTGCAAAAAAGAATGTCATCACTGCAAAGCAGTAAAAAGTTTAAATACCAATACTCATCGCCGATTAGACCGGAGAGTTGCAAAGTGGGCAGCCAAGGTGTCATAGTCTGGAAGATTTGGGTGGACATGACTAGCTTTTTTCAGTGAGTTCTCTCTTGTTGCTGACCCTCCACTCAAACTTGATATTTTTTGACTTTCACTGCTACCTGATGATAAAGTCTTTGGCAGAGGATTAGCTGGTTGTTTCACTGCTGAACTGGGTTGAAAAAACTTTGAACTTTCTACAGGCACTGAGATTTTGGACTCTGGCATAGGTTTTGAAGGTTTTTGGTTAACCAGTACATCAACCCTTGGCAACTTAGAATCCTCTCCACTTCCTGAGTTTATAGCCTGAGATTGAGACCTAGAAAGAGCTTCAGCTGCAAAGGAACTTCTTGAGGATTTCCTTCCCATGGCTAACTCAGGAGTAACTGGCACCTTGGATCCGACCGTTGAACTTGAAGTACCTGTTTCAGACTGTTTTTGATTGACAAGTACATCAACACTCGGCAACTTAGAATCCTCTCCACTTGCTGAGTTTATAGCCTCAGATTGAGACCTAGAAAGAGCTTCAGCTGCATAGGAAGGTCTAGAGGATTTCCTTCCCATGCTTACCTCAGGAGTAACTGGCACATTGGATCC
>JAOXJP010167009.1:0-12762 GCA_025762735.1 Platanus orientalis
GATAAGCTGCAATACGCGAGACGTACCCGTATCTCGGGTCCGCGATACGAGTTGCGATAACGATATTTTGAACCTTGTGTGGAGGTTGATTTCCATTTTGTCCAGAAAAAGCTGCTCATGGAGATATTAGAATTCAAGTTGTGTCCACCACAGATCAATCAGCAGACATCTTCACTAGGAGACTGAGATCCCTCCATTTCAGACATCATACAATAAAGCTAACCACTGAACACAACACTCAGCTTGCAGGGGCCTACTAGAGGATAGAGATTATCAACACAGCCGTTCTCATCTTCTGTTTTAACTTTAAATTTCAAAAGTAGAACATCCTAATCCAATCTCTGTATTGTAATCTCAAAATTTTTATAAATATGTTTTCTGGCATCTCACAACACAAGTGATTGAGCTCAATATTCCTTCACAAGTTGTTTGAAGATGTAATAACTCATAGCTGTACAGCTCATACAGTGCGTTGTACTCTCCATTTTTTCTCATAATACAACTTATCCAGAAAAAAAGTTGTTCCAAGAACAAAAGAAGAAAGAGAGTTTTGTGGCCTCTGTACAGCTCATAGTAGATTTATGACTTTTCCTGGTGAGTTCAGTAGTACTGTAATCCAAATGAAGGACAGGTTTATGATTTCAAATTTCAATTGAAATAAGATACCTGGCACTGGCAAAACATTTAAACAATCAGTGTAGTCATGTTTAAAACAAAACTAGTCTGTTTCAAATATGAGTCACATTCCTTTTGTTAGAGGAACCAGTATGACAGACTTCGGAAGCCAAAGAATGCTTCTCATCATCACTTTTTATTCTTCACAAGGAGCTTCCTTAATATTCTATGAGCAAAAGAGCTTTTGTAGCACAAGATTAGGTTTTGTGGTTTTCATCTTTTAGTAGATGTTAAACTTTGAAGTTGAATCAGGTACATGATCTCACCAGAGAAAAATGCAACAAGAAAACTAGAATTCAAATGAATAGTGCTGGGTTCGTTTCTAGATTCTGTCTTGAGAAAAACTTTGAAGTTTGAACACCACCTGTTCCATTTCCAAATGTAATTTATGCTTCCAGGAGGCTATTTATCTAATCCAAGCAGACCAGTTTCCTTATTCCTATCTCCATGAATATAAAATTACTGCTCAATATAAGTGATGATCTAGCTAAGTAAATGTTAAGTATTACATATTTAGGATATAATTAGAGGAAAGCTGGAATGATGATCACTGGCAACTCAACCGTGACTAAATGGAGCTTTTGACACTGGCCAACTCATGATTGGTCAATGGCAACCACTTAATGACCCATTAAATTTACCATTCACCTAAAAACTAACACAATGTAAGAAAAAAGTGGGGCAAATCCAGCACGTCAACACCCATATATTCCTCCTGAAAGAAAACCAACATTTTACACAGACTAGGACTTTCTTCTAGAAGATGGTGCTAAAATTGGAAAAACTATGTAGAACAAGTTCATGACTTACAGAGATGGCTGGGGGAACACCCACAAGTGGATCTTGGAAAAACCTATTTGCAAGTGCAAGGGCTAGAAGACTACTCTGCATCCCTGAGAAAGAAAGAATTCATTAGCTATCCTGAATTCCTGATGTTATTTTGGACATTATAGATATGATATAAGGGAAGTGGGAAACCTGTCTCAAAGGACATTGTTCTTTGAAGGGCTTTCACATCAGGTGCGTTATGGAAGACAAGACCAGTAAGGCCATACCCAGCTACAAACGCTGATAAGTGAAATCCAATAATGAGCAACAAAATTGTCACCCCAAAGGGGGACATAACAGCCTCTATGTTTATTGCCAGTGGTGAACCAACACAAAGAGCTGTCACAAACACCGACAGTGGAGGCAACATTGGTCGAATAGCATCGCACACCCAGGGAAGGAACCTTTCATGCAAAGAGAGGAAAATGGTTAAGAACTTTGGACTGAGATCAGCATTCTATTACTCAATAAATAACTTTAAAGAGAATCTGAGCATGATGATGGTGAACTGGTAATCACGTCTGTAAAAAGAACACGTGCACATGTGGTGTACATACTGGTTTTCGTTATATCCCACAAGATCTCCCATGGCAGAAGCCAACATATCGGGCAGTTTTACCATCAGAACAATAATTTTATTCTGGATCATTTGCCAAACATTTTTATAAAGAAAATTATTAAACAGGTTGATAATTTACCTGAGACCCGGTAGATGGGGCTCACTGAAGAGTGAATCCCTGCATATGAGTCATGTAACTGGATATTCCATATAACAGTACTTACCATTATAAAATTCATACTGTTAGTCTTCCCATGTGAAAAGCATACGGAAAATGCAGTTTTTAGTGTTTATATATGTTTCTTGCAGTTGGTCGAAGATGGTGTAATGAATACTGAGATAGTTTCCATCAGTGTATTGATATGAATCAAGATAGTCAAAGAAATAATACAAAGCCCCCCAGGATCTGGCCTAATTATACATAAATTCCCAGCCTAAAAAAGAATGTTAACACGAATTGATTCAATTTGTCATGTTTAAACTAAAAGAACACTAACTTGGGATGGACCAATATGGTATGATGAACACTGACAGTTTCCTCTTTCATGAATTGATTTATATGAATATTCAATATGGCCCAAGAGATATTATAAATACTCAAGGACCCCACCCAATTACAGATGAATTTTCAGGGAAAAAGTGCTAGTTAATGTGAAAAACCACAAAGAACACAGAAAGGGAAAACTAGAAAAGAGTTTGGAAAATTCACATACCTATTCAAAAGCAGGCCAGCAGCAATGGGTGCAACTACAATCTGCATAATACTGGACACCATTCCTTTTACATCAACAGGTAACCTTTTTCCAATAAGCAACAATGATAAGGTTGGTGTAACAAAAACTGCAGTTGCAGTAGATAATGATGTCATAACAATGCTTAGAGGGGCCATAGGTCGGTCCGTTAGAAAAGTTGCATAATTTGAGAGCTGGGCCCCACTAACACAAGAAGTCAACATGATACCAGCACCTGATTCATTTATGCATAATCAGTAAGATAGCATCCTTTCACCAGACTTTAGAAGAAATGAAATAAAATAATATGAATTCCTCACCTATGGAAGTCGGAAGTTGGAAAACTGTTACCGCAATAGTACCAAAAAAGTAGCCGAGGAGAGGCTTTACAACGAATTGCCCAACATATCCAGCTAGAATAGCCACTGGTCTATTGAATGCTTCAACAAAATCCTTTTCACTTGAATTAACCCCAACAGCAAACATCAAAAACCCTAACGCTGGTGCATAGTACCTGAGAATGTTTTTCTTAAGTTCAATAAAAAAAGGAAAAAAAAAAAAAAAGAAAACAGATTATACATTTTCTACAGAAATTCAGTTCAGTTCATTAGCATATTGCATTGAGTCTTACAGGAAGACTGTAAAAGGTACAAGTTTAAACTTGGTTGCATTATCGGGAGGGTTGAGCTCAACTAAGGTTTAAAAATCTCCCTCCCAGTGAAATCAGTGGCACTGGAGGCTTTGACATGGGAAGTAACCCCATGTCTGCTTCATGTTTTTGAGAATATAGAAGAAAAACACTGTCCATATATTCCAAAGATTAGTTTAGATTTTGGATGCACATGCAGTGATATATGGTATGTCTACTTGCTTAAATGGGCATCCTTTTCCTTAGCCAATCTATGAGAGTTATACCAGTGTGATTCCTTTGCCCAACCAAAACACCTAATTCTTTGATACTCTATGAGTTTCTCACATCATATAAGTTAAACACCAGTAGGGAGTTACATACAAGTAAACACATATCAAGTATGAGACCAAGTAGGAAAAGTCAATAATTCATTATCCTAATTTAATTTCAAGAGCACAGTTAGACTCAATAAAAAGTACAGTGACCCACTGGCCAACGCAGCATTGGACTTGAAATCGACAATATAGAGTATCTGTTGAGTATGGCTCGAATTGTACCTTGTGTTCCAATTACTGATGTCTCAGAGAAGTACTGGTGATTAAGTCACGCGTCCGCTGGTCGAGCTCGGCAATGAGATCGCTGGGGGGTTGCAAGGGGGCAGTACACCCCCAGCCGCCCGACCCGACCCGTTTTCATGACTCAACCCGCGACCCGATCCGGTTCTTTTTGTGTAACCGCATATATAAGATGCGTTAGGGTTTTCTACAAAGGTATCCTGCCTGACTTTGACAGAGTGAGAAAGGGGGTGGAAGGGTGTATTTGGGGCTTAGGGTTTGAGAGATTGACTTCCTTGTAATCTCCATTGATTGATAGTGAAATTTCTTGCTGTCTTCGCCCGTGGATGTAGGCTATAAGCCAAACCACGTATATCGTTGTGTTCCTGTGTGCTTTGTGTTCATTGTCTATTTCGTTTTTCTCTTTGGTTTGTGGGTTTAGTTGCAACAGTATCTTCTTAGTTGCCTCCAAGAAATCATTATGGATACTTCCACATTTAGAGCAAAAACAAATTTTTTAGTACTTTGGTTGATAATTACCTTGCACAAGCATTATAAATAGAGTAAGAAAACAAAAGAACTTATAAAAGAACAAATTCATGAAAGGAGAAGCAATCCGAAAAAAGAAGAAAGCAACAACACTTATAAATACAGGATTTGTTCACCATCCAATTCAGGTGAAGAATATTATAACCTGGTTGTAAACCATGTGAAAGAAGGCGGAAAGACAAGAGCCAACACTGTACTTGCAAGGACTACATGGGGAATAACAGAGTTTGCTCCCTTTAGAATCTTCAAAAAACCATTCTCGTTACTCTCAATCTCCTGAGCAAGCGGAAACAGTAGCAGAACTCAATATAAGCCCTCCATTTAATTATTAATGATGATCAGTAAGAACAAACTACTAAACTTGAAACTCCCAGAACAAAGAAGATATAACATAAATATAAACAAACAGATAGAAAAAATTAGAATACTTGTAAACCCACAAGGGCACACAAACACAAGCCAATTGCAGAAACCCAAGTGCACAAAACAAGGAAATTAAGGCTATCAGCTATCTCACAAAGACATATCGAAAACAACTCAAATTTCTCAAACTAAGTGCAGAGGAAAAATCCGAAGCACCTGGGTCAGCTCGTAAACATCTTCCGGGACATATTCGGGTTCAAAAGAATCGGAAACCTCCTCTGATACACATTTCCTCCCTAAAGTTCTAGAACTCCCAACTGCTGTAAGAGAAAGAAAAACTCCACCATTAAAACTAAAATCAAGGCCAATAACGAATGTATAGAGTAAAAAAATGCAGGCTTACATGGAGAAATCGAGCAGAGAGAAGTCCGCAACCCAGGAGAATGCGAAACTGCAAAGAAAATCAAAGCGTCCCACTATGATGAATAATTGAAAGATTTGAAACAGAGATAAGAAATTCGAAACTGAACAGAGAAACCTGATAAGCTGGAGAATTTCCGCGGCAAAGGAAGAATCAAATCTTCCCGTTTCTTCGGGAACCCTTTTACGAAATTGGTTGGGAAAAACAGTTGCCGGATCTGCAACTGCAAGTGAAGTTGACCATTGAGATTCATCTGAGAACCAGGAAAAAAATATTTAATTTAATAAAACAGAAGAATGGAGAACTGGTTTCTTTCTTAAACCTTTCAAGGTTTTGGCTCTTACGGGGCTTGCTTCTAAACGTGCTCAGGGTAGGTAAAGGAGGTGCTTTCAACTGAAAAATTAAAAACAAAAAAAAAAAAAGGGAGGCGCACCGAATAAACTTAAAGACATACGTGTACCTATATTATAGGGTGTTATTATTATTAATTTATATATTTATTGGTAAGTTATGGGTTATATTAGTTGGAAAGTACTTGGATGATGATCATTAAAGAAACAGTACCAAAACTTGAAGATGCTCCAATATCTCTTGGATTGCTGGCTTGGAAACTTTGACATTTAGCTTTATGATTGAATCTTATTAGTTGAAATGAAAATTGATTTGATTAAATTAGAATCTTCATTCTATGATTGATTTTTTATGGCTAGAATTGAGAGTGACATGAGTCTAGTACAATAGCAACGTAGCATTCCTTAATGGGTAGTCACCATGTGATCCACACGATAGAATTTGAATATGGGACACAAGTATGCAATTGTGTAGTCGAAGATTCAAAGAACCCTCGCCCATAGTTTTGAGAATCGAACCGGTCATCGAATCGGTAAGGTGGATGGTTCAGGTCCAACCAGGTTTGACCATTGATTTATGTGATCTATCAGTAGTTCATAAATAATACATAATAAAAGAGTAATAAATAAAACAATCCATAATGCATTAGAAGGCTTATCACTAGGTTTTTAATTTTTAGACATACCAAAAAAAAGTAATAAAATACTAAAAAGTTAAAACAATTCATGGGAAGTGAGTGGAATTTTCTAAAATTTTTTCTTCTTAATTTGCTTAAAAAAACGGTTAGTTTTATTAAAAACTAGTTTGTAAAAAACTGGTCGATTTTCATCAGTTATGACCAGTTTTGTAAGTTATACGTGGTTTTTGGTAGATTAAGGTTTTAAGCTTTTATAGAACCGTGTAGGGTACTAGTTCTTATTGCACTGGGTCAAACTGTCCGACCTAATCCAATTCTCAAAACTATGCCCTCACCACATGTTTTTTTGTTAATACAAAATATGAAAATTTTGATTAAGATACATCAAGGCGTAACAGCCTTACAAATTGTTGATTGTTTGCATCCATGAAATTGGCTAAAGTTGCATTCGCAAGATCTTTTTTTCTAATTGCCTCTGTTAGATTGTGTGCCTCATAATTGGCATCTCTAGGTACATGAGAAAACATAACTTGTCTGAAGCCCAATGATAATATTTGAAGTTCATTAGGATTTTCTTTATTTTCCAAGGCCGAGTAAAGATTGCTTCATTTAATATTTTAATTATGTATGCCACATCACCAATCTCCAAATAAATTTATTTGTCTTTATTTTTATTTCAAGTTGTAAACCATGAGATATTGCTTTAGCTTTTGCAGTCATCGCTTTTCAAACAAGTCACCATCTTATTTTCTTTATTGTCTCTAGTAATAGCACCCATTCCAATCTTATTTAAACTACTGAACATGCCGCATCTACATTTTTTTTACCCAATCATCGATAGGAGCTTGCATGCTTTAGGATTACTACTAATTTTCATGATTTCCATTCTCAAAGGACGATCATGGGAGTAAAGATTATTTCACTCATCTGCAATCCTACAAGAATAAAGCATAATTTTGTTCATTCCAATTTGAATATCTTTATTAATAGCACCCATTCCAATCTTATTTGGGTTGTTAGTTTGGGAACTTTGACCTTTAGCTCTATAATGGAATCATTTCCTTGTATTTGAGAAGAACCTCTATATTTTTTAAAGGAAATTTGATTTTATTGAATTAGATTCTTTCTTCTATGATGGCCACAATAAAGAGTGTCATGGGTCCAATGTGAAAGAAACTCCGTACTCCTTAAAGGGTAGTCACCACATGATCCACATGAGAGAATTTAAACATTGGATGCAAGTATATGACTGTGTAGCTAACGATTCAAGAACCCTTTTCTTTTTGTTGATAAAAAATATGAAACTTTCATTTAAATGCAACAAGGCATAATTCCCTTACAATTTATTGATCATATACATCCATTGAATTGGCTAATATTACCTTTGCTAGATTTTTCCTTTTATTGGTAATTTTGCCTTTGCTAGATTATGTGCCTCATAATTGTCATCTATACTAACAAAAATTAGCTTCTCTAAGTACGTGAAAAAATATAACTTGTTTAAAACCCGATGATAAACATTTATAGTTCATTAACAAAATAAAAATAAAAACACTTGCAATTCATTAGGATTTGCTTTATTTTCCAATGCTAATTAATATTACTTTTTTTAATTTTTTATTTATGTCTGCCACATCAATCTCCAAAATAACTTTCTATGTTTTCATTGTTATTCCTAGTTATAAACCATGTGATATTGCTTTAGCTTTTGTAATCATGGCTTCTATATAAAGATCGTTTTTTAAACAAGTCACCATCGCATTTCCTACCTCATCTATAGTAATCGCTGTTGAAACTGAAAATGTCATGACTTCTAGTTGCTCGACTGTACATCACTACAGTCACGCGATAAGGTAAAGGGTTATTTGCACAACCCAGCATAGGGGATCTGTGTGACTGTCATCATCAAAACAGTCACATTCACCGCCCTAAAATAGGCACGTGACTATGACACAAATTTATCACAATTGCACACCATAACAAGCACATAGTCGTGCATAGAGAGATTTCTCAGTCGCGCACCATCAAACCAGAAATTAGAATCCAATTCTAGCTCTATCAAAGGACGTTGTTTTGCATAACCACGACAACTGAAAACTCTTTAAGCACCTAGAAATCTAATGGAAGCGTAAACTCGCACAAAGAAGTCCCAATATGTACATGTTCATGGAAAAATATTCCAAAAGGACTCTTCATGCAACAAGGAGTTGTTTTCCATAAGGACTCTAACTCAATTCATCTATAAAAACAAGCAAAGAGCACGAAATCAACACCCTTTGCACTTTTTCATTGATTTTCTAAGTTCTCTAATTTAAGGTAAGTAAAAGCATCCATCCTCTATTTCATCTTCAAGTCTGCTACTACAGCAAGCATCTCTCTTCAAGAATGATGCAAGTCCATCAAACCTTTACAAATCATCTCAAGAAGACATCATAGAAGTTTGTAATCTTGAAGACATTCCTAGCTAGGTAAGATTAGTGTAAACTTTGGTTTGTTCTTGAAACAAGTCTTGTAAACTTGAAGAAATAATAAAAGAGTCAATGTTTCATCTTCTTCTTTCTTCTTTATTTTATGCAAGTTTTGCTTATTTTACAATTTGTACAACTTGGAGCTAATAAGAGGTTTATTGTCCATAAGTAATAGTAATTAACAAGCTCTTTTCAAAAGCTTGGAGTAATTGTTTCCCCACATAAATTAATAAACCAGCACCCTAATAGTTAGGTTATTTGAATATTAAATTTCTATTATTCATAGAGACAACAAAATTTGGTGTTACAATTGCATCCATTCCAAAATTATTTATATTGTTGAACATACTGCATCAACATTTATTTTTACCCAATCATTAGTAGAAATTTGCTATGCTTTTAGATTGCTACTAATTTTCATGATCAAAGGATGCTCTTGGAACAGAAGATTATTCCATCTCAATGTCATAAGGATTGTTAGTTTGGGAACTTTGACCTTCAACTCTATAATTGAATCATTTCCTTGTATTTAAGAATAACTCTAGATTAATTGTAATGAAGTTTGATTTAATTGAATAGGAATCTTTCTTATATGATTGATTTTTTATGGCCACAATGAAGAGTGACATGGGTCCAATGCAAAATAAACTCTACACTCCTCAAAGGGTATTCACCACATGATTTACATAAGAAAATTTGAACATTGAATGTAAGTATGTGACTGCGTAGCCGTAGATTCAAAGAACCCTCACCACATTTTTTAATAAAATATGAATTTTTTTATTAAGATGCAACAAGGCATAATGCCCGTACAACTTGTTGATCATAACTAAATATAAAACCATTTATAAAAAATAAATCCCAAAAATCTCTGCTTTGTGAAATTAACTTAGATACATTTTCAATGTCACATCCAAGAGGCTTGATAGGGTATATTTTTAAATTAGGGAGTGGACATTTCATATATTAATCTTTTTACCAGTCTCTATCATCTAATACCTTATAAGAATACTTCCCTACTTCTCATAATGCATATCCGTATGCCCATGACCCATTTTATCTATGTTTTGTTTTAATGAAATCACAAGAAGAATATAGTTGAGTTTCATAAATTTCACTCATAAAGCCTTTGGATTGAACTATCTTCCATGTTTATTTTGTTAGAAGTCATAATTAAATAAATGAAAGTATAAAAAGCATATCCCTCATCTATTTTTCTCTTTCTCATTTTTTTTCTAGCTGATCTAATTAGTTATTTTCTCATGTTTTTTGTCCGACCAAAAAACTCCAACGTTAAAGAGTATCTTTTTACTCCTTTTAGATAGAATAAAACATGGCATTGCATACACAGGAATACTTGAGGCCATAAATTTCAGTATTGTCTCATCTCCAACCTATGATAGCATCTTTGCCTTCAATCTTTGAATTTTTTCTAACACTCTCTTAGCTATATATGAGAACAAGGTCAATTATTTATTATAACCATCTATGGTGAACCTAAATACTCTCCTAGTGACCAGGCATTTTTATCTTTAATATCTGAATTACTTCATCTTCTATGTTGTTAAAAAATATTGTCTCTAATGATTTTTCGTAGTTTGCAAATTTCCCTAAAATTACTTGATAATTGTTAAAAATATCTTGAATAATGACAACTTCTTTTGATCCCACTTTACTAAACAAATACCAATCATGAAAGAGCAAATAGCGATATAGATGGGCTTTCCCTTTGAATTTTTTTTTCTCTATAAATTTCCTTTTATTTCTTATTTTTAAATAAATGATGATAGACATTGAACACATAAACAAAAAAACTGTGATAGTGGACTACCTTGTCTAATACGCTTTGTTGGTGTGATTTATTTTGAGACTATTAATCAACACTTCATTTGATATTGAAGCTAGGAAGTTAAATATATCATCTCCATTTATCATTAAATCTCATATTCTCTATTACTTTAATGATATATATTTATTTAATTCTATCGTAGACTTTACTCATCAAGTTAGATTGTCATGAACTTTGATATTGAGTTCATTCTTATTATAAATTTTATTATTTCATGGATCATCATTTTAATATCCGAGACTTGCATACTTGTAATGAAGGCACTTTGGTATGAAGATATTACTTGATGAATATTTTGTTTAAGTTATTTGCCTAGGTTTTTAAATTATCATATAGTTTACATTACATAAATCAATAGTTTTGAATTAGTTAACCAGATTTGGATTTTTAACCTTTGGGATTAATGATATAAAGGTTTTACTTATGTTACCAATGGGAGATGGATTTTTAAATAAATCTAATATCGTCTTTATTATATCATTTCTAATTTTCTCAATATTTCTAATAAGTAATAGTTTGATATCTATCTGGTCCTTGTGCTTTTAGGTCGCTTAAGTCAAAAGTTGCTTCTTTAATTTATTCTCTATTTATTGGGGATTCTAATAAATCTTTTCCATCTTTGATAATTTAAAAGCCATTACCTAATGTTGGTCTTGTAATTATGGGGTGCTGAAAAGGGTGGATGGAAAATAGATCTAACATTTGGCTTTATACACAAAGTGGCTGCTCACTAGATTCAAACTTGCGTTTTACACCAAACAACCCAAGTCGTTACCATTGCACCAAAGCAATGACTTTCTAATGATCTATTTAAAAAATTATTTATTTGTAAATGTTATATCTTCTAGGAAAGTACTGAAGATGAAATAATATTTTTTAAATACTTATGAATAATGTCTTTAATTTTTCTTTTTTTATCTTCTATTTGAATACCATCATCATTTTTTAGAGTACTTATTATACTTTTTTCTCTTCTAGCTACCATAGTCATATGGAAAAAAAATTGTATTTTTGTTCCCCAATTTAACTAATCTACTCTCAATTTTTTGGCCCACATTATTTCCTTTATTCCTAATAGTAAATTCAAATCTTTTGATATTACTTTCAATGTCAAGCTTGTTGTTTCATCTAATTTTAATATTTGCAATCTATCAAGCTCATTTAAGTTGTTAGTTTGAGCATCTAGATTACCAAAAGCATTTTTATTCATTTTCTTATAATTGGAACCATATTTATTAGGGATATTTTTAAATTTTTAGATTTTATGACATTCCCTAGGTTGTTTTTACTCATTTTTTCTCCTTGCATTTTGAATGTGTTGTCTTCATCCATTTAAATTAAAATGGTCTCATCCTAAAGCTTACCTTTGACACTAATAATATTTGTATGAAATAATGGTCTGATCCATGGGTAACTATATTTCCTCTTAGGCATGTAGAAACTTTGTTCTGGTCATTCTTAGATTTGCTATCAATCTCTTTTTAATATGACTAATTTTGATTTGGTTGTTTGACCAGGTAAATGGTCCTTTAAATCTTAGGTCCATTAGATCACAATCATTCAACATTTTTCTTAGCAATTCTAAATCTACCCTAATAAACCTATTTCATTTATTCTTTTATAATTTTTTCTCCAAAGACAATTCCAATCCCCTAAAGCAAGATCCCCACATAATTTATAGTTTATTTATAGGACTTGAATTTTGGTCACATGAAAAAGTTGTATTGGTTAGTAATGAGTTTGGCCAAAATTAACTTAATTTGAAGCAATAAGGAAAGACGTGTGCTTGTGATTTAACAACACTTATGACCGTAAATATAATTGAATTGCATAACAGAATTCATGCAACCTACACCAAGTAGTTGGGTTAACACTTTGTTGAGTTGAATTGAGTTTCCCTTTATGTTTTTTTTAGGTTGTATCTAGGGGTGAGCATGGGCCGGGCCCGGCCCAGCCCAGCTCTCAAATTGGCCCAAAAAAGGTCGGCCCGAGCTAGGCCTAACAAGGGCCCGAGCCCAAACTTTTATTGAGGGTCGGGCTTGGGCTTACCTTGGCTCGGCCCAAGGTATTATATAATATATGTATTATATATAATATACTAATTATTTTAAAATTATCAATAGTATATAGCTTAGTTGATAAAAAT
>JAOXJP010167019.1:0-12761 GCA_025762735.1 Platanus orientalis
TCGTTTATCACACAACACTCCAGAAGCACCTCTCCACTTCAACCATCCAGCTCTAATTCTATGAGCAACATCATCTATAATATCTCCCTCTTTGTGCATAATTGAACCAAGATAATGATAAGATTAGAAAGGATAAATCAGAAATGATAGAATTCCGATAAGATTAGATTGGTCAAATCAAAGAATTTCAGAAATGATAGGAAAAGGTAGGAAAACTGATTTAGAGGTTTGGGTATTAAAAGGGTCAAGAAACACTTGAGAAGATGTCTTTCATGGAGAAAAACTAGTAAACAATAAAGTTATAAAAGAAAGAGAGAAAAGGAAGAAGAAAAGAATGAAAAGAAGAACGAAAGAGAGAAAAAAAGAGAAAAAGAGAGAAACAGATAGATACCTTATGAGGAAATCACCAACTCCAAGTTCCTTGGAAATCACCAAGTCTCTAATCTTGGCACCATAGCTTGGAGATGAGAGAATTATTTCCACTATTATAGAGACAAAACAAAGACTTTTTTCTTTTATCAATCAACTTCATTGTAAAACTATGGGGAGGGGTGCCTTTAAATAGGCTTACAATCTTAACAATTAGGAACTTGCTAAAATTGGAAACTTCTTAAAAATCCTAAACTTGCTAGTCAAATTTTCTAAAACATAAACTTTCTAAAAATTCACTTTCTTAAAAATTAAAACAACTAAAACTTAAGACTGTATAAAAAAATAATATTCCCATTTTTTCTGACACCCTCTTGATAATTTGGTCATGACTTTTCCTAAATCACATCGGATCTGTGCAATCTTGGTCTCGTTAGAAAGGTAACTGAATAACCTATATAATGACACTAAAATCAGACTGAAAGGGCAAGTTTTGCCTTTTGAAAAAGTGGGCTAAACATAAAAATGGGATTACTCTAAAAAAAAAAAAAAAAAATCCAAAATCTTGGCACTATTGGCCTTATTACATGGACGTATAAAATAAATGTTACCCCCCCCCCATAAGACCCTTACTACACCAACATAACACTGCATCTTCCATAAATCACTCCATGCATGGACCCCACCAAGGCCAAGTGTGGGCCCTACTGTTCTCCCATGTCCTCATCACATACAGTCTATGCTATTTCAAGGCTATCGAGTGCTATTTTTGGTGTTATGAAGTATGTTCTTATGGGGATTCTGTAGTGCTAATATTAGGGTTGATAACAACTGATGTGTGATTCTCAGACCTTGTAGGTGGTCTTTTATGTGATGTTGATGGTGTATGGGGCTGCCATTGCTTGTGAAACAGTCTTGTTTTAGAACCGGAGGACTGTGCAGTCCTTTGACACTCGTGTTGTGCTTGCTAGAGTATTGTTCCGGCTGATTTGTGAGGATAAGCTTATTATATTTCCTTGTCCATAGTCCCATGCAGCTTGGCAGGGGCCCTGGCTCACCCCCTTGTCTAATCGAAAGATAGGCGAGCACCCCTACATGGTTCTCTCAAGAACCTTAGTATATTCTACTTGTTCACTGTCAGTTTGGGGTTGGGTTAGGCTTTTTGGTTTGGACTTTTTTCTAGTTAGTCAATAGCAAGGGAAGAATGTGTGAGCTCAGAGTAAAGCTTCAGTGGGTGAAGAAAGTATTCCAACATGTGAAAAGTGATATAGAATTCTGGAGCTTCATGAAGAAAGTATTCCAACATGTGAAAAGTGATATAGAATTCTGGAGCTTCATGCAGTTGGGATGAAGGCGTTGGTACTCATACAGACTCTCATCATCTCCAAATTACTACGGTTTAGTTTTAATGGCACTAATTACTTAGCTTGGTTCAAGTTTGCCATGTTATATATGAGGAGGAAAGGCAAAATTTATATTTGAAGGGCAATACGTAGGTTCTCAAGCCTGAAAATTTTACATATGCCAAATGGGATGTAGAAAATGCTATCATTATGTCATGCACTCCATGGAGCCAGAGATTAGTGGCAACTACCTAATTGGAGAGATCCAAATAGATTTAGGATGCTATGTCTCAAGCATTCCCCTGTTGGGTAACACAACTCATCTATATGAACTGCGTTAGTACAACACAGTGGAAGCAAGGGGGTCTCTTATTAGCTTCCTATTTTTTCGTTCTTGAAGAAAATGTGGGAAGAGCTGGATTATTATGATACCTACAAACCCAAGTGTGTAGAAGATGCTACTGCATATCAGAAGCGGCTTGAATATTACATGATCTTTGATTTGAATGATTCCTATGAGCTAATTAGATTGCAGATTCTTGGAAAGGATCCTTTTCCAATCAATGAATGAGGTGTACTCTTATTTACACCAAGAATAAGTTCACCGTAGTGTGATGTCCGAGTCTTCTATACTTGAGAAATCCACTCTTGTTTCAGCTTCACAGAGAGGTGGTAGAGGCACTACTGGTATACAAGGCAAGGAGTAGGGAGGTTTGGACCTGCTCCTGATGATAAAGATTGCCTCAAACGTGAGTACTTTGGCATCCAAGGCACACCAAGGAGATGTGTTGTGGTCTTCATGGTAGACCATAGGGGTAGACTAGTTGGCCTTTCATACAAGGTTCTTAGGAGGTCGAGGTGGTGGCTGTACTAGTGGTTGCTTTAGTGCTCACTCTGCTACAATTACTTGTTTTGAGATAGTGCCAGTTAAACCAGCCTCTTCTAAGATTGATGGTTTGCAAGATGAGGTTGAGTCTCCTCATGTCTTTGTAGCTCACTTGGAGCCTCTCACGACAGCCTCTATCTCTTCATTTGCTCAGTAAGGCGCATTTATATCAGCTCTTATTGTTTCTGTTCCAGCTTCTAGCAATCCTTGGGTCATTGATCCAGGGGTTCCTTATCACATAACTAGTGTGCCTCTCTTATCATCCTTGTTCCGGTAGAGATAAAATTAAGATAGCTGATGGTACTCATTCTTCTGTTGCTAGTAATGGAAATGTTGTAGGTATTCTTTAGTCCCTGGATCATTGATTCAGGGGCTTCTTATCACATGGCTAGTATGCCATCTCTTTACTTATCATCTTTGTTTCGGTTGAGATGAAATTATGATAGCTGATGGTACTCTTCTGTAGCTGGTAATAGAATTGTTGCAGTTACTTCTAACCTGTTGTTGTCCTTTGTCCTACATGTTCCCAAATTTACTTTGAATTTTGTTATCCATTAGTCATACACCAAGTCCTTGAATTGTCATGTCACTTTCTTTCCTTCTTATCGTGTGTTTATGATTTAGTGATGAAGAACACGATTGGATGAGGACATGAGGCAAATGGATTCTACTTGTTGGATACTGCATCTCCAGTCACATCCCTAGTTCAGCGTATTCCACTCGAGAAATGATATTTTAGTAGTCCCTCTCTTGATATTTTGTTGTAGTGGCATTATCTTTGCTACCTCTTTTTGACTTTGTTAAAACGGATGTTCCACAGTTGTTTACTTCTAGCTTAGCTAAGATGTAGCTCGCTTCTTTTTGGGTGTGAAGCAGTGTCAAACCAAAATATTACTTCTCCCTAAAAAGGAGGTGATCCAGCCGCACCTTCCAACACCTTCAATATGACTACCTTGTTACGATTTCATTGTTATTAGATGTGAATTATGTGACATTTCTAAACATTGTAGATATGTTTATCGTGGTAGTAGCAATCACAATGTGACCATGATTTTAAATGTTTGGAAATGTCTTATGTCACCCGGCATATGTCCATGTCGACCTGGACCAACATGAAACATTATCTACACTGACACAGAACATTTATATTATAAAACTTAACTTTTAGGTGTTGAGTGAATATTCCCTTTTTGTAGTGTTTTATTGCATTATTTTAACAATATGTTGACATGCTCTATAAGCATATAAAAAATGATAAATTCCAGGGGAAATAAAAGGTGAGGGAGATGAAGGAGTAGAGAAGAAAGAAGTGGAAGAGAATCTACATGTTTCTTATGTTCATCTTGTTAGATCTGTTTGTCAGTCATCATGTATCAAAATACTAATGAATGCATGTGTATTTTTTAAGAATATTATAATACTAGTTTGTTATGTATTAAAATAAGCTATGATTATGTATAAAAATAAGTTATCATTTCTTTATACAGTTAAATTAGAATATGTTTTTTAAGTTTCTACAAGATAACCAACACTATGTCACTGTTATTGTGTCACTTCAGCACCTCAGCATCTCATGCTTTCACCCCAAGTGAACTATCCATTCAGATTCTCACAACTTGTCTCTGTCTCGCTCTAATACTTGAGCACACTTGTTTTAACCCTGAGCAGAACCTTGAACTCTGTTTGATGTCACTTTAGTTCTTCAACA
Organism: Platanus orientalis; assembly: GCA_025762735.1. Classification (NCBI taxonomy): domain Eukaryota; kingdom Viridiplantae; phylum Streptophyta; class Magnoliopsida; order Proteales; family Platanaceae; genus Platanus; species Platanus orientalis. Next base: position 4,307 of record JAOXJP010167019.1, read on the forward strand.
TTCACATATCTTCATCCCAAGTGACCATCCATTCAGATTCTCAAGTTGGTTTTGTCCCCACTATGCCTCTTTCCTTATGCCTCTACACATTTTCTCTGTTATCATGAGATTAACCTGACACTACATGGTAGCCTAATCCATTGGACGTACATGACACACATACCATTCAACATCACTTGGTGACATGCCTTTGAGTCGTTTTCTGAGCCATTAAGACATTTCTATGTAAGCTTCATTTTTGAATGTTACCCAATTTCTTCAATGTTGTCTGTCGCATTAAAGACTTCCTTCACCTGTGCTTTCAACATTGTTTCGATCCTGAGAAAGCCTTGCAACCAACCACACGATAAAAGTCAACAGGCTCTGTAGCCAGCAGCCCTCCCAATACTCGGAACCATAGCAGTCATGCTCGACCCACCTAGCTTAGCCAATCTGGCTTGGATACGAACTATCATGACCATAATTTTCTCTTATATCACAACTGTTTGGTGCCCTGTTTATCACCTAGCCAATGTTAGCCTTACTGCCATTTGAGCCTTTCTTTGAACTACTTCACATGCCCTGACAACGATACTGCTCACTAAGAGCACCGATGCATTAAGCCCAGCTTGACCAGCCCATAACTCCTTCCTTGCATCTCCATGATGCTCATCCTGCTTGTAGGGTCTCTCGTATCATTATTGCTTGCGCACATAACTAGTTAGCCATCTCGGTGCGCATGCCATGCCATCGAAGGGTGTTTCAAACAACCACAGAGCCAATCATGCTCCACTTGTAGCACTGAAGGCCCAATATCCTACAACACATCCTTGAATTGCCACTCGAGCCATTAAACCCATTGACGACCATGGCACCTTATGAGGGTACCATGATGTTCCTTACAAGATGTCGCCCCGTGCCTTGCCTAGCCACCAAAGTGGTGTCCTGTGTCAATCCAAGCATGCCAAGCACTAGGACAAGGCACACCCAAGCACACAGGCCACGTGATAGCCCACTCGACCACTTACATGTCACAACTATCGCATTGTACATGCTAGTCGTGCCTCCATAGTCAGCCTCTGGCCAATCCAGATGCGCAATGCCACCCATGCCAGAACCCCAAGCACCATTCCTAGGTGGAACCCAATCCCCAAGGGAACCTTAGGCAACTGCCTAGAGCTGCCTCCAACCCATGTTGGGGATGCCTCATAGTTTAAGCTCGTGCAGGCTAGGAGCATGTCGCATGGCATACTATCCGTCGTGTCGCCCATGCCTTGACATGCCTCTTGCCCATGTCAAGGGCTTGGGTGCTTCCGAGCACCCACCCATCCTTAAGGTGTACGCTAAGCTGTTCATGGATTGCCATAAGGGAATGACTTTTCCCCCAAAAATTATATTGACCTATTTACGAAAATGCCATTGCTCACTATTTATGGAAGGGAGCGGATTCCTATCTAGGACACTAGGTGACTTCATTTGGAATAAAATGGGTGGGAATTTGAAATTTCATCTAATCCCTACCCATTTTTATTCCATGTGAATTGTGAAGTCACCTGGTATCTTGGGCACCGTCCTGGACATAACATTTATTTTGTTTACGGAAATGCCACCATGCCACTGTTGAAGGTGGTGCATGCACACACGAAAAGGCTTGTTCGGCCGAAGGTCATGCTGCAGAATGCATGTAGGATAGTGAGTGTGTGCACAAGAGATAAAACTAAAATTTTCTAAAGTAATAATGAGAAATAAACGAGATTCCTATTTGCACAATTCAAATACAAATTTAAGCAGATCATGAGTTGTATTTAGTATGCATTAGAAAAATTAGAGTTTACAAAATAATAAATAATTAAAGACCTAAATAATATGCTAGAACAATAATCCAAGTTAGGAAATGGAAAATTAGGGCTATGCCTAGAAAAATATTATAACTGAAAAATTTCTCTGAAAAGTACTTAGATTAGGCCATAATAAAGGAGAACAATCCAATAAACTCAAGGAATAACCAAACAGGTCTAAAGATAAGTTTAGAATATGTTTTAGGCCTAGAAAATAGGGTAGAGATGGTAGATTTAAGCTAGAAAATTGAAAGCTCAATTCCAGATCATATGCCGCAACATGCCTATCAATCACTAATTTTAGGGGATTTAAAAGAGGGATCAAAAGAGGGAATTAGTACCTGTTTTGAATGCAATCCACCTTTTTGATGCCTTTAGGAGTGGTAAGAATCAGATCCCATGATCAGAGTACCCAAAATTTGGGATTTCCAAAATTCAAAAAAATCCACTTCTTTGAAAGAGGTGCCCGCCTGCCCATATTGACCAACCTTGATTTATATTTTTTGAGAATTTTTTGAGGTAGGACCCACCCCATAGGATCACCCAGGGGTTTGCTACACCCTGGGAAGCTGGCTCGATCAAAGCTTTGGTTAGATAGGAATAGTGGCTAATACCGTGAAATCGTTCTTAATGCTGTCTTCACGCCTGGGAAGAGAAGATCCAATTAGGACTGCATTGTGGATGAAATAAAATCTTGTCTTTTTCTTCTAACAGGATCGTCCAAGGGTCTTGAGCACCCTAGATGTTTCCAATCATTCAAAACATCAATTGTTAGGTGCTGGAATTCAATCTTGTACAGGCACCCTTTTGTTTGTATTCACGCCTGGGACTAGGAATCTCCTTCAAAAGTCTTTCCAAAGTTGACCAAAACTGAAGACTGCTGTTTGTGATGGGATTGTCCAGGAGTCCATTAGCATATGGAAAAATCGAATATTCAAAATTGAAAGTAATGAGAGTGTGGTGATAGATCTTCCGTTGGCTACTCCAGTAAGGTACTCATGCTTGGTACAAGAAGAATCAGGTATAACTTTCTTCAAGCGGCAATTAGGACCAATATTACCCTCCCAATAGGGTTGACCAATTCCTATGATTGTTCTAGGAGTGAATCCTTGATAAAAAAACTAGGATAGAAACAATTGATGTTGAATATCTTGCACTGTATCAATTTTCAGTAATAAGAAAATCACTAAAAAAGTTAGAAATAAGAAGAAGAAAAAAGAAGATGGGGACCTTTAACCCAAGGGGAGGGAGTGGCCTCCACCACCAGTGTTAAACTAGGTGGGGGCCTAATCCCATCCTAGGGTTTTAAAGAGCTTCGATATGACCTATGTACGTGATATTTCTCTACACTTTAGATATTATTTATATATGAGATATTAGGTTCATACTATATGGTATAGTATAACCTATGTACGTGACACTTATACCCTCAATACAATATATCTCCAAAATAGCTAAGTACATCACGGAACTATGTTGAGATTTCTTGTGGAGCAGGATGGATTCTAGAAGTGGATTCATCAGTAGATTTAGAGTTGCTATGCCATTCTAAAAGTTGGGTTTTGGGAGGTGGAAGTTAAGGGCAATGAATAGATCTCTTTGATCAGTGGCTTTGAAGGTTTAGATTGAGAAAGTTTTTTTTTTTTTTTTTCCTTTGCTTTTGAGTAATCGTTGAGAATAAGTTTAGAGTCCATCATGGGAATTGGGGGGTTTCCTTCCTAATGTAGGGTTGGAAAGGTATGGTGGGGTTTCATGGGAACTAGCTATAGCTTTCCCATATTAAAGGGAGGAATGGTGATAGGGTATTATGCCAGAGCTATTAGCTTCTCTTGGGAATCTATAATTCAAAATAGATTTTGTTTCTTTTGTAATGTATTACTCTTTTGGTATTAGATTTTTTAAATGAGCTTTGTAGGAGTCAATCATTTTTTGAATTGCATGATATATATATATATATATATATATTCTGGGTGGAAAGAAATCAGAGATTTGTTGGGCAAATGGTCCATACAAGCAAAACCACAAACAAATATGTTTAGAAGAAGTGTTGGATGGTGCTTTGCATCCTCTTGAAGTTTTTTTTTTATAGCTTGTAGTAACTATGTAGAAGTGTTGAGACTCCAGTTCATCACTCTTCCTTCTCCACTCTTTTCATCTTTTTTTTTCCTCAATAAATCTCTTTATCCATAAAACACTCTCATAATACTTACAACAATACTCTAAAAACTGAAAAACCCCACCCCAAAGCCATCATTTTCTCCCCTATGAACACCATTTCCCAGCTCCCTTAAAATTGTAGATAACATGTGATAATACAACACAATAGAGATGATGTCAAAGTTGATGTAGAATGATAGCTAAGAAGATCAATAAATTTCAAAGTGATGTAGTAGAAACAAGAAAAGAGAAAAGGAAAAGATAAAGACCTGATTTGAAGCTTTTCCAAACCCAAAACAGGGTTCTTGGCCTCCAGCAAGCTTAAATAAACCCAAGGAATCCACCTATGGGAAAAACCACTCATGGTTTTTAAACTTTACAGAGGAAGAACACACTAGTCAAGAGCTAGAAAACAAGAAATTTTTTTATTCATCAATTTCATTAATTCATTCACCGTCAAATTATGAGGAGGGGTTGCCTTAAATAGGCTTACAAGCTTAAATAATTAAAAATTTGCCAAAATTGGAAAGTTCTTAAAATCCTTAACTTGCTAGCCAAGTTTTATAAAACATAAAACTAAAATACTTATTTTCCTAAAATTAAAACAACTAAAAGTTAAAATTTTATTAGAAAAAACACTATTCCCGTTTTTATTGACCCCCCTTAGTAATTTGGTCATAACTTTCCCAAATCACATCGGATTTGTGCAATCTTGGTCTTGTTAGAAAGGAAACTGAATAACCTATCTAAAATATCAAAATAAAGCAATAATGACAAGTTTTTCCCTATAAAAAAGTGGGTTAAACACAAAAAACTAGATTACTCTAAAAACACAACCAAAATCTTGGTACTATTGTCCTTATTACATGAACACGTAAAATAAATGTTACCCCCTATAAGATCTATGCTAAACCGTATAACATTGCATTTTTAATAAATTATTCCATGTGTAGACCCCACCAAGGCCAAGTGTGGGCCCCACATTGTTCTAGTGTACGCATCAAAGCCCCCTTGTTTAAAAAAACTTAACCTCGAGTTTTGTAAAGGGAAATAATCAGCATGATGTGAGAATTCGCACCAATCAACCATGAACCATGTCCTCTAACTATTATATTGTGATGTAAACCCGTCCTCTTACAAGTGTCTGATATAAGAAAGATTTCAGAATAAGTAATTGGCTCCTGATAATCAACTGATAAAGGAAACACTTCATAGTACTCATCCTGTTGAACATGCACTAAAAAACAATCCTGGGAACCATCACAAAGTCAGGAACTGATGTAGTAGTGAAGATGGGCTGAATCTCACTATGAACTAGACTTGAAATATTATCATCAGGTGGCTGGTCATAAACTGGGGCAACAAAGAACCACTCATCTGTAGACTCCACTAACTCATCAAACTGATTATCACTAATCATATTAGCCTCTTTCATACTAATGTCTTCATCTATGGTCTTTGCTTCACTTTTCTGAACTTCCACCTCAAACTTTTCTTCCACATTTATTGGTTCAGCCTCATGTTCCATAATAGTAGACTTGGAGTCAACAACTTCTGCAACATGATCCTCACTCTCCTCACTAGTTGCAGGCTTGCCTTCTTCATTAGACAACTCTGATTTGAACAAGGTTCGATTTGGAGGTTCATTGGATTCTATTTTGGATTCTTCCTTAATTGCATCGAAGCTTTTTCAGTTTTTTTATCTGTGAAATTCTGAACACTTTCAGTTACAATTAATGACACATTTTTAGCAGACTTGAGTTGGAGACGATATCATACATCATGGTTAAAAAGTTGTAACACTTGAGTCTCCTTATTAAAAGTAACTTTTCTCTCCTCAATCCACCTTTTGCCTAAAATCACTGGCGTGTCAGTTAAGGGGAAATCACGCACTAGGCACTCAGTATTGTAGAAATAGTCTCTGCCATAGCTGAATTGAATAAAAGTAACATGATCCTTAACATACCCACAATATTATAGATTTTCTAGATCATGTAGGAGCTCTTCAACAAAAGATGTAAAGATACGGTTCTGATCACTCTAGGCACTAATCGCTATTTTAGTTGTTTTCTTGGTAGGGAAAATAAACTCAGTATTCACTATAAGAACTACCTCATCTTTTCAGGGATTCCATAAATTCTAGGATTCAGAGTTCTTTAAATTTTTTTCAAGGTTTAGGTCTTTTCAGGACTTTAGAGATTTGACCATTTTCTAAAATCTCAAAATTAAACCCTTCCAAGATACCATTTCCGACTTTCCAAAAGTTTCAGGGCTTCCTAGATTACAACTAGATAAAGATTAGTTGTAACCTAGCTCTAATACCAAAATTGATGCAACACAATAGAGATGATGCCAAAGTTGATGTAGAATGATAACCAAAAATATCAATAAAACTCAAAGTGATGTAGTGGAAATAATAAAAGATTTCTAAAAAATTACAAAGTTAAAAAAAAAAAAAAAATAGAGAATGAAGAATATAACTTTTTAACCCAAAGGGAATGGGCTAACCTCCACCACCGTTAACTTAGGAGATCCCAAGCCCTTTCCAGGGTTTGCTCTAAGCTTTCACACACCAAAGAGAGAGAACCTTTTGAAAATTCAAATATTATTCATTAATTGTAAAATTATGGGGAGGGGTTGCCTTTAAATAGGCTTACAAGGCTTAAACAATTAAAAACTTGCCAAAATTGTAAACTTCTTAAAACCCTTAACTTGCTAGCTAAGTTTTACTAAAATAAAAGACTAAAAACTCACTTTCCTAAAATTATAACAACTAAAACTTAAAACTTGATAAGAAAACACTATTCCCGTTTTTATTGACACCCCTTTAGTAATTTGGTTATAACTTTCCCAAATCACATCGGTTTTGCCCAATCTTGGTCTTATTAGAAGGGTAATTAACTAACTTATCTAAAAATACCAAAATCAAGCCAATATGACAAGTTCTGTCATCTGAAAAAGTGGGCTAAACACTAAAAACGGGATTACTCTAAAAACACAACCAAAATCTTGACACTATTGGTCTTAGTACATGGACACATAAAATAAATATTACTCCCTTATAAGATCCATTCTAAATCACATAACATTGCATCTTCAATAAATTGCTCCATGTGTAGACTCCACCAAGGCCAAGTGTGGGCCCCACCTTGCTTTAATGTCCACATCACCCTGTAGATCAAAAATACTAAACAGAACAACAACCATTATCAAACACCAGTTTAAGCCAAAATACACAGATTTCAACTGAGTATAGAGCCAACATGTCACCAAACACCACCCACGAGGATGCAAAGTCTTTAATTGAATACCATAAAGCCTCTACAAGAGTAGATAGACCACAAACATTGCATCAATCACCTATAGGTTCACATTTGGTAGAAAAAGAAGAGGGAAAATACGAAAATAGGGTTAGGTAGTAGATATACTCCACGAAACTGCTCCCCAACAGGTTACCTCATTTCTTGTTCAAACTTCACCAAAGTTATTTCAAAACATGACATATAAAAACAATCCCAGATTGAGTGATAATTTGCTTGTCACTTGTTCCTCCTTTGTCCTACTGCAGTGCGCCTTTGGAACTTCTTCCTTGAGGGTGTGGGGGTCCCTTGGGTGCATCCGGCCTCTATTCGTGATATTTTTGGTAGTTGGCCCTCTAAGCCTCCTAGGTTGTGTAATTCGTTAGGTAAGGTGATTTTGGCTACCTTGCCTGCGACGATCTGTTGGACTATTTGGATTGAGCAGAAAAGGAGGACATTTGAAGGATCTTCCTTGTTAGACCAAAGATTGCATGATATGGTGCTTTCTTTCCTTTTCGATTGGTCTTATGCTGTTCCGGTCAATATCCGCCATTTCTTTGGGGAATAGTTATTTGATTGGAACTCTTTTATTATGTCTCCTTAGTTTGGTTGTTGTTTTTGCGTTTCTTTCCTCCTTTATTGTAGTTGTGGGGCATTGCTTATTCTGCCTTTTGGTTTCTTTAATATATCTTCTTTATCTTTAAAAAAAAAAAAAAGAGTGATACAGCTCATCAAGAACTTCTGAAAACTTCCCACCATTGACTGAACTCAGATATGAATTTTTCAGTAAAAAAAAAACTAAAAATTTCACTAAAAATGCTAAAGTGCTTTGAATCAAACCATGACTACCATATAAAATCATCTAAAATCTAGATCTACCAGAAAACACAAACCATTACCTAGGTTGTTGATAATTGCTTAAAATTGCATAATTATCATAATCAAAATAAACATTATCACATTTATTTTATGTGTATTATATTAAATTATGTATTTTCTCTTGTAGGATCTCACAAAAAAGCCCAATTGAAGTTTAAAGCGCATTAGCAAAGCCTACCAATGGAGATGATGCCAAAAGATGATGGAGATCACCACCACCCAATCTAATCAAGTGAAGATCAAGCATCCAAGGGAAGTCAAGGGTCAAGATTGATAGAGGAGGATGATTAGACATTGGACCAG
>JAOXJP010167030.1:0-12761 GCA_025762735.1 Platanus orientalis
AACCTGACGCCACCCTCCTCCTTTATCCGGGCTTGGGACCGGCAATGTCTGAAGATACAAACATTGGCGGAGTTTCTTAGAATATAAAATATATAGATTTTTAAAGCTTTTAAAAACTAATAAGATCGTATAGCTTAATTAGTAATACATTATTATATTATTTAGTTGGTCTCGAGTTCAAACCTTAACTTCATCATTCATGTTTTGTGAAATTCATGGGCCGGCCCGAGCCCTATGCCTAATATGGTGGGCCTACCATGGCCTGGTCCAAACCTAGCCCATGCCCACCCCTACTTACATGGGTCGCATTAAATAATATGACCAAGGAATGATGACGTAATTCTTTATTCTATAATCAGGGCAATGACTTTGTGCTAACCAAGAAATTGGAATCTTTTGTCTTGATAGAAAGTCTTGTTTATAATTGTAGTTATTATTGATTTATTGTTAATGTTTTAAGTAGGTATATGATAGTGACTAAGGACATGAAGGAAGCTATTTGGTTGAGAGGCTTATTTGATCAACTGGGCTTGAAACAAGGTTTGATTTTTGTCTATTGTGATAGTTATAGTGTTATATATTTGACTAAAAATCAGATGTAGCATGAGAGAACCAAACATATTGATGTCAAATATCACTTTATTCGAGAGATCCTCTCGCAGGACTAGATTAAAGTGAAAAAATTGACAAAAGAGATAATTCAATATACATGATGACCAAGTTAGTTATTGTATTTAAGTTCAAGCATTCCTTGGACTTAATTGGTGCTTGTAATATTTGAGAGTTACCCTTTCAAAGTTTTGGTAGAGAAGATGCAAGAAGAGTTTTTATGGCATGGAGCTTGGTAGAATTAAGCCAAGATGGAGATTTATTGGAAAGGTGTCTCAAATTTAACTTGAGATGCAACCCAAGTGTATGATACAGAGAAAAACCCAAATAACCTGTTTATTGGTGTTTCGACTACTCATATTTTGACCCACTTCGGGATCCGACTGACCGACCCATGGAGAGAATAGGGACTTTTGGTGAGTTATATGGGATTTCTTGGGAACTATGCCACCGCACTTCATTGTAATCTCTTTCTTCTTCATTTATAGTGAAATTCTCTCTGTTTTTGCCCATGGATGTAGCTTCAAGTTGAACCATGCATGTAAATCCTTTGTGTGCTTTATGTGATTGTTATTTTCGCTATATTATTTCTTTTATTGTGTCGCATACAAACTCCAAATCTAGGGCTTCCGCACAACCATATGTTGGATAGAATTTGTTTGATCGATCGATTGATTATTTACTCAATCGATTGAATCGGGTGAATCAAAAAAATTAAACTTTGTAATTTTTTGAAAACTCATGTAGATGCGTCCAAAGTGTCTACAGACATTCATACATGATTGTTCAATAGGAAAGGCTGTTTAGAATGTATATAGATACATCTAAAGGTGTCTCTAAAATTTCTATTAAAGAAAGGTAATCTCATACGTGAAACTTCACTTGAAAATCTCTTTTTCTTTCTCTCATCTCTTTCAACCTTTGTGTCTTTGTAAAAGCCTTTCTGAGTTCTTATTGTATACATTTCTAAAAGATTAACATCAAGTGTTCAAGAGTTGATCTTACAGTGCTACAAATCTTCGATCAACAATATAACTTCGGTCGGGCTCGTTTTATCCTTGAGAATAATTTGTTGACTCATAGCAATCTCTGTTTCTTTTTTAAGAATAGAGTAGAGGAAAAATATTTTCTTAAGGAAAGTGTGATCCATGACTCATGCATTGTTTTTTCATTGTCTTATCAATTCCCTGTAACACATCTTTTACTTATTTAACCAACACTTGGTTCTAACACAATAATCATCATGGGTTTTTAAGATAGCCGCTATAAATGTTTACAAGGCTAGGAACCGTCAGGTTGAGTTGATAGCACAACAACCCTACAAAGGATTTCCCTTGTGATTTTAGTTCTAGTTTAGTGAATTTTTTATTTTTATGCCAAATCAAAGATCACAAAATTGTATTTTAATAAAAAAAAAATTGGCAATTGGCTAAGCGATAACTAAAATGTCTACTTAGCAATAAGGAAAAGAAAGTTGAAAAGTAGCTACAATGGTTATAAGTGCTAAAATAGTAAAAAGAGTTATCATTCCTTCCTGCAAATCTATGCCACCAAATACATGGTATTCACAAATTTTTAATCAAGTGAGTTTGATTCATGAGTATCAAAGGTTTCTATATTAAATTATATCATCATTTGTCATTCATCTACCTAGTATATGGGTAGGTATTTTCATAAAAGAATGACTTAACGATATAACACCTCTACACTCAAGATTTCCCTTTGGCATATCATGTCAAGGTGAGATCCATCACAAAAAATATTTGTTAACCTAGATCTAACACAAAATTTCATTGTGTGAAACTTGTGTTCAAATTATAGGATCGTGTGCAAGATGGTTTATTAATTTATGTGGTAGACTTTCATTCCAAGCCCCATGTGCGTATGAGACTTGTTAATTACAGTTGTTCCATTAAGGCATCACCTAATCTCTAATTAGAACTTCTCATTAGTACTATTGGAAATTGAGTACAATAGTATGCTTTACAATTTTGCATCTCAAAATTTTTTTACAAGAGCAAAACTACAAGTTACCTTATGACAACCATGAATCTTAACAAATCTTGGGGAGTTCTTGGAGCTCGATCTTCTTGAACTTGCAGAGGTGAAGACATGTAGATCTTGAAGAACTCAAAAGCTTGAGAATCTTGATGCTTAAGAACTTAAAATCTGAAAGTTGAAATATTGAAAAGTGCCAAATGTATGGAACTTTAGACAATTTATAGATTTTGGTTGATATAAACTCCTTCTAGGACTTGCAGTAGTCACCCACTATTGAAGAGTTGTTGTCCTTGTTGAAGTCCAACTGTCGTTCTTCTAGAATTTTGGATGTTGTAACTGAATTCATTCTTGATTATCATTTATTGTTGCTAAATCAATGACTAAAGTTAAATCCTTAACCATGTAGGAATGCCACTGTTAGGGGTGGCAATGAGCCAAGCTAGCTTGGCTTAACCCGAAGCTCGGCTCGGCTTGCTAAAAATTAGTATGTGTGTGTGTGAAAATAGTAATGTTTAAAGAAATATTTAGGTTAATGGGTCATTAAGGTGTTGGGCCTTTTTTTTTTCTGTGGCTACTGGCGAGCTAAGCCGATCCCAAGCACATCAACTTAGGCTTGTCACAAGCGTGATCTTTGCCTTGATGTGATGAGCCTGAGCTGAGCTAGCTAGGCAAAGCTCCAATCAGCTCGGCTAGTTGCCACCCTTAACCACTGTTGCTCTTATCTAATCTTATTCTAGTCAAGTATGGATAGAATTTGTTGAGACACTTACTACATATTTGTATCTTTGTTGACGTAGGATTGTTCTTTTGATGATGCATACAAATTGGAGTAGTTTTGCACAAGCTTGATTGTTTTATCATACTTTTGGATGTGTTAGGAGTCTAAAACTACCTTAGTCAAGATTTCTATAACTTAAAGTACAATTTTATAATGAGCATGGGTTTTCTGCCTTCATCATTTGTGAATGCAACTTACAATTTCTATTGAGAGGTCATTCGCAATTATGAAGGTATTTTGCGAATGGGATTGGGTATTTTAGGAGCTTTAGGTAATTTACAACAACTTGCAAATTTTCTTTGTCAACACTAGAAGAGGAAGAAGATAGGTACAAAGGAAAATAAAGCAACTTATGAAGCTAGCTTGAAAACAAAAAGGCTAAGCTAGCCCTACGAAAGGCATTATTTAACTTAAGGCTTGGAAAGGGTCCTATTGCCTTTTTGAACCAATGGCTCTTGATCTCTTTTGAGTTTTCTCATGCACTGTTGTTTATTATAGTTTCCTTTAGAGAGAACATTATGATTTGTAATTGCATCTTCCTCCCATTTACATGACTCTCCGGAGTGCAACTAGCATATCTTCTGTTACAATATTGGTTGATCACTCCTCCCTCAAGTAGGGCTGTAAACGAAGCGAATTCAAATTGGATAAAGTTACATTCGTATTTGTATTCGCTTAGTTAATCGAATATCGGATGTGAATTTGAATATCTGCAGATATTTAAAAATAGGATCCATATTCATATTCATTTATTTAAATGAATTTCGGTATGAATTTGGATATATCCTATTACACTTTCTATTAGAAACTTAAGGGCATTGTTTAACATTTTTTTTTAAAAAAATATACCTTCTTTAAAACTAATATTTACTTGTAACACCAAAACAAGATAAGAGATACCCATTAATTTGATTGTTATAACTTATATTAACCAAAAAAGCAAAAACCTTTACTAGGGTATGTTTTAGGGTTTTTTATAGGATTTTTTGGCAACTAGATTAAGAGGGGTTTTTGAGGTGTGTTACCGTTCACAAAGGCTTTTTTTTTTTTTTTAAAGAATGATATCGAACATCCGGATTCACATCCGATATCCGACTATATTAATAGAGTCGAATTCAAATTCGTTTTCCAAACATCCGTCAAATATCGGATGCGAATTTGAATAGGTAAAAATCTTAAATGAATCAAATGTGGATGTTTATACATCCACTTCATTTACAGCCCTACTTGAGAGAAAAATCATTTAAGCATGTATTTATTAGAAAATAAAAATATAGAGTATTATAGAAATAATGAAATAAGAATATTATGAAATAAAGATGTGATTTTATTATATTTAAGATTTGATTTGATAAGATTAGGCCTATATTAGGTAAGATTAATTTCTATCTATATCTTTGTTTTAGTCTATTTAAACCTTTAAGAGTGGCATTGTAAGCACATTGAAGCAATCAATAAAAGTCTTAGTTGCTTAAGCTTCTTCGTGGTATTAGAGTAGGTCAATAGGGTTTAACTAATTTTTGTCCTATCTCATTTTCTGGCCTCTTCTTTTTGAACATTTTTTCTATCTACCTCTTTGTTGAAGCTTGCAACAAGTTTCGTCAAAGAACAATGGTAGTCATGTTTGTTAACCGAGTTCTATCCATTTGTACATGTTCCAACATTGCTAGCTTCGAAGATGTTACAATAAGTTTATTACCAAGTTCTATGCCTCCATGGTTTCCTACCAATTTTCACCTAGTTTTTTTCCTAGCTCCTATGGTCATATATGAGGAAGACTAAAAAAAGGACCCTAGAGGCCAATTTCAGACTGTTAGAGGCTACTTTGCAGCCCGTTAGGGGCATGCCCATAGAGACCACTTTATAGCCCTAAAAAAGCAAGACCCATAAATGTTATATCATCCCCTTAGAGGCAAGATCCATAGAGGTCAATTAAGCCAAATAGGTGAGGCCCATAGAGGCCCCCTTTCAGCCTAATAGAAGCTATTTTCTAACCAATGACCCTTAATTTGGTCCATGATATGTGCAAATATTGGATCTTTATAGACTCAATTTGAGGTACCTATACAATGGCCTCATGGAAAAATTATCCTTGTTGTCTTCTATCAATGATCAACTCTTAAATCCACTTATCAAATTGTGAGTCAATACATCATCATTAGTAGGCTTGACAGCAATAATTCTACCAACTTACAAGCAAAATCATGTGGCCTCAACATGAATGGCCTCACGACAGGCATTTGTTGAGGGAATGAATTCACACAACTCTCAACTGAGAGCCATGCCGTGACTTCATCAGCCGGTTTTTGCAAGTTTCATTTTTTGTCAAGTAGGGTTTGTGAAGTGGGTTTCTTCTATTATAACCTAAAAGGGGTTTGGAAGGGAGGAGGTAACTGCACGGTCTCTTGTAATCTCTATTTGCTCATAGTAAAAGCTCTCTAGCCATTTTTTTCCGTGAACGTAGGCTTTAAGCCAAACCACGTTAAATCATCTTGTTCAAGATTTGTGTGTTTGTTGTTTGCATTAATTTCTTCTCTATTTGCTACATGCAATATAAATCTAGGCTTCTGCAACAAATTGATATTAGAGCCTTAGGTTTGTGATTGAGGTGTTTCGACATGGCTGCAAGGGACGAGTGAAGAAATTTGACTGGCATAATAGTTTCAGTTTATGCCGTGTGAAGATGTGTGTGTTTTTTATTTAACAAGGACTAACCAAAGCTTTAATGGAGAAGGAAAAACTTCCTCTGATGATGTCGAAAGATAACAGAGAGGAACTCGATCTCAAGACACTCTGTGCGATTCAATTATGTCTGGCTGATGAGGTGTTGTAAGAGGTTATAGAAGAGGAGTCTATGACTAGGTTGTGGCTTAAGTTGGAGACCCTATACATGACTAAGTCTCTTACGAACAAATTATATTTGAAACAATGCCTCTACATATTGAGGATGAGAGAAAATATGTCTGTGAAAGCGTATCTAGACAAATTTAATAAAATCATTGTGAATTGGAAAAACAATAATATTAAGATTGATGATAAAGATCAAGCTATCATTTTTTTATACTCTTTACCTACATGATATGAACACTTTGTTACAACCTTACTCTATGGAAATGATACTGAAATTGCTCTAAAGTTATCCTGGAGGGGGGGTGAATAAGATATCTAATTTAATTTACCCCATTTTCAATTTTGTCTTGTGATTGATTTTAATCTTTTTAACTTAGCCTCAGTGTGTGTGGGCTATAAAGTGTCTACTTAAGTATTTTTTCAAACAAGTGCTATGCAAAAGTAGTAATGCACATTAAAGTAAAAAAGACAAACAATCATACATTTAATCTATAACAAGAGATTTATAGTGGTTGGGCACTATGACCTATGTCCACTCTTCTAAAGCCCACTACCAAGCTTATGTATATTTCATTTAGGTACTATTGCAACCTAGGTCAATATACAAAACCCTAAATACTTTCTCACACGCAAGCTAAACTACAACACTTGATGTGTCCGATGTGTGTGCATTACTTTTGATGTCTCTAGTTGAGCTAGTTAAGTTTCCGATGTCTCCAACAGAAGAAAGCAATAACAATAATAAGTATGAATGCAAAGTAAAAAAAAAATATTACCACAAGTTGGTTGATGTTGCTAGTTGTTCAAAGAGGGGTGCTCCTTGTTGAACTAGTTTGCTTTAGCTACTCACAAGCTCCAAGTACTTAGATCTAGTGCTCCTTGAGCTCAACCAAATATAAGTTTTCTCTAGAAAAAGGTTCACCACAAGTTCTCCTCAATAGTAGTAGAGTGGTATTCAAGAGTAGATAAAGAGAGAGTAATTCTAGAGTATGATGTTAGTTATTCAAGCTCAAACCAGTGGAGTACTGGTGTTTTTCATAGTGGGGAAGACTCTCAATATAGTAAACTTTGTAATCCTCTCTAGATAGCTTGGAGTGTTGGAGTTCTTTACCCTAATGGAAAAAGTTTTCTTTTATAGAGATGAGAAGCACCCAAGGCCTTTGGATTGAAATCTTTTATAACAAGTAACTCTTTTGAGCCTTATATTTTGAAAAACAAGGTTCAAATTTTAAACATCTCCTTGGAAATCGTATTTTAATTTTGTTTCAAAATTGCCCTGGCACTTGATTGCTTAATTTGTAATTAATTGGGGCTCCCAATCGATTAGGGCTCACACCCAGGCTTGTAATCGATTGCTAGATCCCAAATGGATTGCATGTCTGGACATCTTAATCTAAATATGTTTTGTAATTGATTGCAACTTATGGGTTTTGAACACGGGAATCTTAGTCTACTCCCAGGTTTTGGTTGCAATTGATTGCGAGATTTGCAACCGATTACGCCAAAATCAATTGTTTGATTTATAATTGATTGCGCTTGCAAAAATTTAGGGTCTTGGTCTTGGCACTATAGGAGGGTTTATCTTTGGGCCTTTTTTCTTTTGGTTTTTATGAAAGACCTATCACTATGCCTACATTAATTTTAAGGTCTTAAAATGATATGCAATGCATGCCTTATACCTTTCATGGTGGGGCAAGTCTAAGGTAGTTTCCGGTCTCTTCTTCAAGTCTTTGGTCCTTCTTGTCTTCATGTCTTGAACTTGTGAGAGCATAGGACATTTACAAGACATATACCACTACACATTTGTCCATGAGATTGTCATACATCAATAATCTCCCCATTGTCAATTCCATGGAAAAACCCAAATACACTGAAATACATAATTTACATGATTCCCCACAACCCAAATTACATGGACTCAATAGTACACAAGGCTTATCATTAAACTAAACATGTTGGTCTTCATGAATTATGCTTTGAGTAAAAAATCATGCAATCACAACCACAAACCAAACACCTTCCTCATGCCAATTGAATAAGATATGAGCAATATATAACTAACAATTTCATGAGTTACAAGAAGGTGTTTTAAATGTAAAAAAATTCATGAGATACAAGAAGGTGCTTTAAATGTAAAAATATATATAATTATTTGGTTAGTGTTTGCTCCCCCTATTTGAGTACTCTACTCCCCCTATATTGTAACTCATCCCCCTATCTGTGGAAAGTGACTCCCCCTCATGTTCACATCTCATAACCACTTAATTAATCAGTAGATTTGAACCATTTTCCCCCTTTTTGGCAAGAATTAATAAGTACGAAAGAGACGAACTATAAGCCAACAAAGCAAGGAGGAAGTGAGTAAGATAATTTCTATTAATTCATAAAAAATACAAAGTATCATGCTCTTGAGGCTACACAAGATAAGTAACTAGGGGACTCCCCTAGAAATGGAAATACATAATAAAGTAGCCTTAGACAAGAAATGCCACTATGGGCATAAGTATATAAAAAAACTATCTATAGGAAAAAGTATAAAGTATCATGCCCCAAGGGAAAAAAATGGGAAAATCTCAAGCTCAATCACCCTGATATTCAGTGTCCTCATCTTCTTCTTCATCTTCTTGTCCTCTCCCTTCCTCTTCCTCACAATCATCATCATCAAAATCACCACCACCAACTACCAGATCATCATCATCTGAATGTGGTTTATCCCGGAACTAAAGGGCTGAGACATCAAAAGCCTCCTCCTCCTCCTTAGGCACTATCTGAGCTACTTTGGATGATCAACTTTGTAGCCTACCGCTAGCGTCCTCTGATTGGAAGCAAGTGTCTTTTAATTCTTCAATACTTTTGAGACCTTACGTACTAGTGTGTGTAGAAGTCCCATCATGGTGAACTTCACGGAAGCAAAGTGGGCTCTGGATGGCCTTAATCTAAGTGTGGAGGTCAAGTATTGAGCTATTGCATCTACTTGTATCAAGCCTATCTTCCTCAGGGTCCCGTGACCCACTTCTCTCCCATCTTTTCTTCCCTTTGCAACGACCTTGAAGGGCACCTTCTTAACCACTATAATGAGAGTCACAAGTGTCGGGTAAGGCAAGTTTCCTGTAGAGTGCTTCAACTCGTGGGCTCGGATCATCATATAGTAGATGATCGAGGACATGTCAATCCTCTAAGAGTCGAGGATGGCGTCGATCAAATATGCTGCATCATCGGTGAGGCTGCTCTTATTTGTGGTCGGAAGGATGCTGTATGGGAAGATGTAGTGGAGCACCTAAATGATAGGCCGATAATCCTTGTGTTTCAACTCTATGGCTCAGTCAGAAAATCTCCCATAGGGCCTATCAACCCTGGTTCCCTTCTACTTCATAGATAGTTTGTGAACAGGGAAGGCAATGGGGTCCTTGGTGATGCGAGGAACACCAAGTAGATGGGAGATGTAGTCAGGGCTAACCTTTAGAGTCACCCCATTCACTGTCATATAGAAGGAGAGGTTGTCGTTGTTGATGTCAAAGAAGTTGGCTTAGAAGATCCGCACAACTTCCTCTTGGATTAGGCCATTCACCGAGAAGAGGGGTAGCCACTGTCATCCCTCAAGAATCTCCAATAGCTGGGAGGTACGAAGGGTCTCGAACTCCATGAACCACTCATTGATGATGGACCTCTTAGAGAAGATCCTCTGATAACGTTTGAAGCTTGTGGCATCTTGGCAAGGCAAGAAAGAACCGACATTGCTCCTCTTTGATCGTGGCCGAGGTGGAGAATCTACTATAAGCCTCTTCCCTGGATTCTGAGGTGGATTCAATGATGAACCACCCTTTGATGTAGTTTTTTTCATGCGTGGAGGCATGGTAATTTGTGAAAAATCTAGGTTTTAATAAGAGAAGACTAGAAAATTTGAGTGGGAGCACTGGGAAGTTAAGAGGACACACAAATGAGTGAAAATAAGGAGAAAAACTCGTTTAGTGCCCTTTTGAATCACATGCAAAATCTATCCCAAAAATACCCCCAAATCCATTACGAGATTCATAATCAGTTAGGGCACAATCGATTGTGAGATTTACAATCTATTTAGATGCAATTGATTGTAGATCTTGCAATCGATTGTGACTCTGAGTTTAAGCATTTTTTACTCAATTTTTTGGAGTGGGATCTCCCCACTATCTACCAGAACACAGGCCCTGCTCCTTGATCCCTTGCCTCTCCTATCACTACACATCATGTGCTTTAAACCGGATCCTCTCCTGCCACTTATGAACTGCCAATGTCCTATCTAACAGGTAGCAGGACACTATTGGAGGGAAAAAGTGAATTACAATTTTTGAAAAATACAATTCACTTTTTCCTGCCAATCATCTCCTGCCACCTATTAGACAGGACGTTGGCAGGTCATAAGCCGGCAGGAGAAGATCCTTTGCGCATGTGCTTGGGAAACCCACACGTTTTCTCTAAATGGTGCACAATCTTATAGTATTCTGAAGATACTTAAACTGCTTAGAATCAAGAGGTTTGATTAAGATGTCAGTAAATTGATCTTCGATCTTGACATAGTCTAAGGACACAACTTTTTCTTCCACCAATTGGCAGATGAAATGGTGTCTAATGTCAATGTGCTTTGTCATAGAATTTTGGACATGATTCTTGGAGATGTCAATGACACTATTGTTGTCTATAAATAGACTCATGGTATCTTGCTCCAACTCGTAGTCTCTTAGCATTTTCTTTATCTATAGAGGGTGCCTCCACTATTGGCTGTAATATACTCAACCTTGAAAGTTGACAATGAGATGGAGTTTTGTTTCTTGCTATGCCAAGAAACAAGATTGTTGTCTATGTAGAAGCAACCTCCATTCGTACTCTTGTGATTCTCCACAACACCAACTCAGTCAGCATCTGAGTACCCCGTAATCTCAGATGTGGTGTCAAATGGGTACCATAACCCAAACTCTATAATCCCATGGATATATCAGATAATCCTCTTAGTTGCCTTAAGATGTGATTCTTTAGGGGTATCTTGATATCTAACACACCCACCTATACTAAAGAAAATGTCCGGTTTGCTCATAATCAAGTAGAGCAAACTCTCAATAATGCTCCTATAGTAGGTAGAGTCAACCTCAACTCCCTCAAGGTCTTTAGTGATCTTGTCACTTGTGCTAATGGGGGTGTTAGCTGGTTTGGATTCTTGCAATCCAAACTTAGAGATTAGGTCTTTTGTAAACTTGATTTGGCTAAAAAATATGCCATCACTTTATTGCTTCATTCAAAGATCTAAGAAGAACTGAACTTCCATACTCATCTCAAATTCTAATTTTATTGTTTCGACGAAACAATGAGACATCTCCTCACTAGTAAACCCAAAAATGATACCTATATATATTTAAGCAATGAGTATGTGACCATTTTACTTCTTGATGAAGAGTTTTTTGTCTACACTCCATCAATCAAAATGGTGATCAAGAATGAATCTAGTAAGTCTCTCATACCAAGCTCTATGAGCTTACTTGAGGTCATACAATGCCTTCTTGAGTCTGTATACGTAATTTGGCAATTAAGGGTCCACAAATCCCTTGGGTTGCTCTACCTATACTTTCTCTTAGAGAATTTCATTTAGGAATGTACTCCTAACATCCATTTGATATAATTTAAATTTTAAATGGCATGTTATAAACAAGAGCATCTTAATGAACTCCAATCTAACAATAGAGGCAAATGTCTCTTTGAAATCAATACCCTCTATTTGGGCATACCCCTTTGCTACAAGTCCGGCCTTGTTGTTAGTCGATGTACCATGTTCATCATGCTTGTTCTTGAAGATCCATTTGGTACCAATGACATTTTTGTTAGTTCGCCTTTCGGTAAGAAACCATGCATCATTCCTTTAGAATTAATTTAGTTTCTCTTACATGGTCAAGATCCAATCCGGATCATTTAGAGCCTCCTTGACACGTTTTTTGCTCTATTTTGGATGTGAAGGAAAAGTGACTCAAGATATTTCAATTTGTCTCATAGTCTTCACTCCAATGTTGGGATCACTAATAATGTCACCTCATGACGACCCCTTGGTGAGTCTCTTGTCATTGGGTTGTTGTTAAATTTCTTTAACATCATCATCGAAACTAGATCGAGAAGAATGTTTTTCTTAATCCTCTTGGGATTTTTTAATTTTCAATTGAGATAAGTTCTTGTTCTCATGGTCAAACAACACAACTAGAAAGTTTTCTTACTCATAAGTTGCCTCAAAGTCATCTATCGCTACATTAATTAACTCTTCCATGGTGTGAGTCCTAATGGTGTAAACACGGTAGGCTCTACTAGTGGTGGAGTATCCTAAGAACATGGCTTCATGGCTCTTTCCATCGAACTTGCTTAGATGTTCTCTATCCCAAAGAACATAGAAAGTGCTTTCAAATACTTTAGAGTATTTCACAGTTGGCCTTTTGTCAGTCCATAGTTCATAGGTTGTTTTAGATGTACCCGGTCTAAGATAGACACAGTTAGAGATAACACGTTGTGCTAA
>JAOXJP010167041.1:0-12761 GCA_025762735.1 Platanus orientalis
GTTTTCAGTTAATGCATTTTAAGCTTTTTGCAGAGGTTTGGGTTACAGCTAGGTTTGTCGTCTTTGTAGAAGAAGAGAAATGAAGAAATTGATAGTATTAGAGGGAGGTGTGTGGGTAGGGTTGATGTGGAGGTAGGAAAAGAAAACAAAGATCAAAGTAAGAAAAGTAAAGGAAAAAAAGGAGAGAGAAGGAAAGAAAAGAAAAAAGAAAAGAAAGAACAAAAGAAAAAATAAATAGTAGTAATGATAATGGCATAATGCTAATAATAAAAAAATTGTGATATTATTAGGATAACGGAAGAATTTATCATTAATGAATAAAATTAACAATTAATAATAATAATAGTTCTGATAGGGAGACATAATGCTTGGGCAAAATAGGCCGAACAAAGCACCCCAGCACCTGAACTGAAAAAGCAACCGGTAACATAGAGAGAGGCGCACGATTATAAAGAAATGGTCAACCGACAGAAACAACCCGACCAAATGGCATTAAAGGCATACTATAACGGTTCCTAACAGTATTAAATGAATACTATAATGGTTCCTAATGACATTAAAGGCATACTATAACGGTTCTAAGATTACAGCCGAGATCTATGCCAGGGATTGCATCACCTCTAGAACTCTAACTCACACATTGGGTGCAAAATATAACGGAAAATCCTAGATCTCGAGTCCCCTTGATCCTATAAAGGGAGGATGTGCAACTTAAGAAGGTATGCACCATAAAAGACAAATGATAAGCTGACCCTTCATAAGAAAGGAGCTAACTTTATCATCGGGGAGGGGTAGGCCAACGCCACACCGGTGTCCATCTTTCTCTTGTTGTTAGGAATAAGAGGCTTTAAGGAAGGAAGGAGGTATTGACCAAGCGACCATCTGGAAGGGACCAATCTCAGGTTTGACCAATCCCAAGTCTGATGATCCTAGGTCACATCATCTAGCTCCATCTGTGGGAACCATTGTCTTTGGTTCCCCATCAAAACGAAGGTTGTATGGTAGATACCCATGCCAAGACCATGAAAGCTAGCCAAAACATCACTTTGACCAGCAACCAAGGTGAATCAGACCCAAGGGCTATTAGGGTTTCTTCCTTGGAATAACAAGTGCTCAACCAAAGCCTACAATAGATCATGTGGCAAAATCAGGATCTGACTAGGAGGCTTGCTGCTGAAGGTGAATGGCAGCCCCTCAACGATGACGGGCAACACCAGGAAACCATCCCTGAGCACACTAGGGAGCACCATGACAGATGAAACGAGTAAATAGGAGATCATGGACCTGGTGTCCACCCGCCTCCTGAACGTATCCCTAAGGATACTAAGGTGGGAACAAGGATGATCAGACATGACAAACATATGAGAAGAATATAAGAGTAGTTGAACGCCATGATAAAGATAATGGAGAAGAAAGTGTCCATTATGGTAGAAGCCGTAGTTTAGAAAACCGACCTTCCCTTTTCCATAACTGTACTGGCATGCCCTCTCCCCCCAAAATTCAAGATTCCACCAATGGAAACTTTCGATGGGAATCAGAACCCTTTAGATCAGCTCAAAACATACAAAACCCTAATGCATATGCACAGTGTTCCCAATGGAATCATGTGTAGAGCTTTTCTTGTGACACTAAAAGGCTCAGCATGAAAGTGGTTCAATAATCTAAAGCCAAACAACATAAGCTCTTTTTTTGAACTAAGTCATTCCTTCACCAACCACTTCATTAGAGGACGACAAGACAAGAAAACCCACCACATACCTGCTCAATATAAAGTAGGCTAAAGGAGAATCACTAAGGCACTATGTTTCGAGGTTCAACAAGGAGGTACTTTACGTAGATGAGGTAGAAAAAAATGTGGTATTAAAAGCCTTCATGGGGGGGTTGCTTCCCACAAAGTTTCTCTTCTCTCTTTCAAAGTCCCCTTTGAACTAATGTTGTGCACCTAAAAACATATGAATGTGGAAGACGTCATGATTGCTTGGCAAGATTAAGAGACTGAGACCAGAGACTACATAGAAAAACATAAAAGGGATGAGAGGCCTAGAAAGGTTGAGCACGATACTAAGCCTAGAACCATCTCCAATCCTAAACAGAAAAGCAAAAGGATCGGGCTATTGGCAAGTCGCTTCTAGAATTATACCCTGCTAACACTCCACTTGAATAGGTCCTCATGCAAGTTAGGGATGACCCCATATTTGAGATCTGGATTTGATGTTCAGACTGGCTCGCTGTAGATAGCTGATTCTGATGTGGTTCCTTTTTTGAGAGTATGCTTTTGATCATCCTTCCACTAGCCTCACGCCGCAGGTTCTGTTTGAAAGTGATTGAGCTTGGTGAGTTTCTTATTGGAGATGTTACATTCTGCGGCTGTGATACACCCCCAGACGCCCATGCAAGGCATTAAAACACAAGCAATTAATCAAGAAATTTGCACCCAGATGATAAAAAGATTGTCAACCAGAGAAGTCATGGAATGAACAAAAAAACAACCAAAGCCATGTATAACAATCAGATCAGATATTAGAAGAAATTGAGCCTGACCCTGAAAAAGAGTAAACCTGAAAATGGCTGGAAAGAAAATATAATAAAATGAAAGGCGTACCACAGAAATTTCCCGCTCCTTCCCTTTTAGAAGCAGAACCTTTTTCTTTCCAGTATCAGCAGCACCTGTAATTACAGAAGTAACTCCATCATTGCAAGGGACTTCAGATAGAGTAATATTTTTATATGTAAACAAGAAAATGAAATTATCCCACTATAGGAAAAAATGAGTAGAAGTTAGAGTGATGTACTATTTATCTATAGTCAAAGAAATATATTTTATTTCACTTCTAACAAGGAAAAACCATTTATAAACGGTTAACAATAACCACAGCAGTCTAACAAAGAATAGAACAAAGTTAAAATATGGTCAAACATAATTGGTCCTCTTGATTGAAAACTTATATCAATAATTTTTTGATGAAAACTTATATCCATAATCCTAGCTTCCACAACCCATACTGAGAGCTCCTAAAGCTAAAGAGAGGGAATTGTAGTTGTCCTGGTTTCTTCCTACATAATGAGCTCATTGCAATTCTAATTAGTAAATTTATATGTTCTGATTGTCACTTCCAGTTAGCTGTGGAAGCCCTTGTTGGTAAGAGCTTTTGTTGTATCCTGGATTTAGAGGGTGAATAATTATATCTGGCATTAAGTCTTTGTTTTTTATAGTCCCATTGCTTAATTAAACACTTATATCCCTAGCTTCCACAACCCAAATTGAGGCTCCTAAAGCTAAAGAGAGGGGATTGTAGTTATCCTGCTCTCTAAGTTCCTACATAATGAGTTTAGTTCTTGGCAGTCCATCATTATGGTTCAACAATTAGCTGTGGAAGCCCTTGTTGGTGTGACTTTTTGTTGGATCTTAAATTTAGAGGCTGACTAATTATTATACATTTAGTCTTCATTTTTTTATTTGGTGTTGAATAAACACTTATATCCATAATTCTAGCTTCAACAACCCAAACTGAGGGCTCCAAAGCCTAAAGAGAGAGTATCATAGTTTCCTGCTTCCTGACCACATAATGAGCTTATTATGATTCTTATTAGTACAGTTAAATGACTTAATTTTCACTTCAAGTAAGTTTGGCAGGAAGTGTTTACCATCAAGATTAAACCATATAAATCTTCAAAAATGTGTTTACAATCGAGCACAGTAGTCTTTTTTATAGACTTAAGTGGTTGGCCAGGTCTATACCCCCTTTCACCCTTCACAACTCAAACTAGAACTCTCCCAATGACACTAGGACTCTGACTTCCCGGACGAAAATAATAATAATTACTAATTATGGGGTCCACATAGGAAAACCACCACTGTTGTACAGCTACTACAGTCAAGAAAAAAAAAACCATACAGAATTTATAAAAATGCAAGAAATCTGGGTTCAGCAGCTGTCGCACCGAGAAGAAAACTCTCCCAGGTCTGCCACACCTAATTGAGAACCTATAATAACTCTCTAGGCCACAATTTAAGAGCTGGCCATGTTGACAGTATATTAACCAACTCTCCCAAAACCTTAAGGTGTTAGGAGATACACAAATTAATATACTTCAACACCACCCCTCAGGAGGAACAAGGTTCTCTCCTGGGAACACATACTTGAGGAGCTAGGCACGGGTCCACACAACGCATACACACGCACACAACACTACATCCAGGAAAACACTTCCACTGGGAGTTGAACTCATGACCAAACCTGCTCTGATATCATGTTGACAGTAAATCAACCAACTCTCCCAAAACCTAAAGGTGTTAGGAGAGACAAATTAATATACTTCAACAGGCCAGTCCCTTGTATAGTTGTAAATACATATATGCAAAGGATCATTTTACTCTTCTTTATATCGTATTGGTATGGTATACTAATACCATACAGTACAGGACTTGTGGAGAGAATAAATACATTTTAACAGGGAGAGAATTCAACTCTCCTATGCTCTACATTTTCTTCCTCACATTCATTCACTCCAACTTAGAGATGGCAATTAGATCAATAATTTAAGTTCAAATTTTTCTTCTGTTTTTGCTGCAACATATATGTTAACAGTACACTAACCAATTCTCCCAAAACTTAAGGTGTTAGAGATACACAAAATAATATACTTCAACCCCCCCCCCCTCATGAGGAACACTGATCTCTCTTGGGAACACACTTGGGAAGCTAAACATGAGTCCACATAACGCACACAACAACACATCCGGGAAAATACTTCCAACGGAATTCGAACTCATGACCAAACCTACTCTGATACCATATTGACAGTGAACTAACCAACTCTCCCAAAACCTAAAGGTGCTAGGAGAGACAAATTAATATACTTCAACAGTGTATGTAGGCATATTACCAAAAACAAAAACAAACATGTATGCAACAAAAGATGAATTCTTCATTCTCTCATTTTACAAGTCCAGGAGCTATGCATGTGGACATATTCCAGGCCAGCAAATATTTGCAATTCCTCAAAGGAGGAAGCATAGGCTTTGCTTTATAGGTTGAGAGCTCTTAGGGACTTACGACTGGTGGACACTATTGTAGAAGATTCCTCCTCCGTTATTGGTTGAGAGCTCAACAAGGTGGACCTCATTGCTAGCACGCTCCCCCGTCTTCATTCAATTTTTGTGAAGAGGTCTTCGACCTTATATTCCATTCCGACCAAAGACACCCCTACATGCTTACTTAGATCAAGAACCATGCGCACGACCCAGTCTGAAACCTGAGGGGGAGGCAAGCATTGGAGAGTAGTCTCCTCGATAGGATTCGCACCTTGCCTCTTCATAAGATCTCTCCACAATTTCGGTTCCTAATGCAAACCCAATAGGTGTCTGCACCCTCTTCTGTCACTTTGTCCCCCTAACATCTATGCTCCACAACTTAAGTTTGCCCCTCTCTTTCTCCAAGTTTCATTATAGATATTGGCATAGGCTCTTGAGAGCCAGATCTTCCCCTTCGTTTGGAGCTACCCGAGATTTCCAATGAGAGATCTAACCAAACCATCGTACATGATTCCTCCCTATCGAGCTCATCCTTCAATTCTCCCCTTCCCTCTGACAACCATCCTGAATACGTGTTAAACCTCAAATCGTTGATCCTCTTCGTTAGACTAAGATTCCCTCTCCTCTGTGACCACCACCACCCCCTTCCCTTTGCCCATCATAGTATCCAATTTTTGAACTTTTTCCTAACCTTCGGTTGATTCTCTGATGACTATTCTGTTAGGTCTTCCGGACTTCTTCATCTCCCTTTCCTTTTCCCCCTTCATTCGCATATGGGAATCAAGCCTAAGACGAGCCCTAGCTTTCCCTCTATTTTCCAGGCTCTTTTCTTCCTTAGTGCCCTTTTGATGACCATTAGATTCTCATCCCT
Source organism: Platanus orientalis (assembly GCA_025762735.1). Classification (NCBI taxonomy): domain Eukaryota; kingdom Viridiplantae; phylum Streptophyta; class Magnoliopsida; order Proteales; family Platanaceae; genus Platanus; species Platanus orientalis. The sequence continues at coordinate 5,907 of JAOXJP010167041.1, forward strand.
CACACGAACGAGATGGACAGTCTGCAATTCTTCTCTTGTGAATTGATTACGGGATTCGACCAACCCGATCCAGATCCAGGTCCTAACTCACCTACCCATGTCACGGCACTGCTAACTTCCATGGGTGTCATACCATAGACCTGGGTTCAAAACTCATCTTCACCAATAATTACCTATCCAAAAAAAAAAAAAAAAACCTCCACCTTGGACCTGATCCATCTTTGATCCAACTATCTATCTTCATTTTATCCCACCGAGGTCTCAATCCAAGCCTTGGCTTACGCGGTCAACCCACTTAACTTCCTAATCGCTCTGTGGATGGACCACTGTGTCAGGTTGGCCAGTTCATAAGTTGGCATGCCCTTCCTCTTTGTCGTTTTCTAACAGTCTCCCATTTTTCGTACGTCTAATGCTCTGGGTCTCCTCTTTCCACCACTACATTGTGGTCAGCCCCCTCCCCAACAAATAGCATCTCAGAGCCGTAATGCCAAGGGTGCTGCTCAGACAGCGTCCACCATCCCTTGTTATCAACTTTCCTCACGTCCTCTGAATCGGTTTTTCCAACAACTGTTAGGTATCAATTTGCTTTGGCTGTTTCCCACTTGAAATTGTCATGGACAACGGCAGAGTAGCGATCCTCCATGTTGATGATGGAAGGAAGTCATTCCTACCATACAGCAATGCAGAAGAGCAGGTGACCATCTGAAATGACTGAGAACTCAGGCATTATCTTTGTCCCTCGCATGAGGACCCTAATCCATTCCATGGAGCCTACCTCAATAGGGTTAGACCTCAAGAACCCTCCGCACTGATCCGCGATCACTTTGAACACGAGCATAAACCATAGGTGTTCCGGAATTCCATACCCCCTTTTGTCTTGGTCTAAAGGTCTCGCATCCTACACGGCAAGACCATCTATCAATCAGGAAGTTGTATTCACTCCAATCCCTTCTCTTCCATATCTTAGAACTTGTTCAACCTCCGATGCCAAGGGGAAGACAAGCAAAAACAGGTTGGTAGGCAGAGCTTTGGTCGAAATTCACCCGTCACCTCCCATATTTGTTTGCCCATGCAAAACAAGGCGTTGGCCATTGATATTGCTCCCACTGGCTAGGCCACCAGGCAAGCCACCATATGTCTTGTTCTGATCTCCGCCTCCTCTGTATGTCTAAATGGCATTGTTGTTCCTGTCTTGCAGAATATGAGCATTCCTTGACTGCGGCCAATTCCAATTCAACAATGATTGGGTATAAAAATTTATTTTCTCTAGTCCACATTGAGGCCCTTTCCATTGCCTCCTACCTCCACCCTAAACCTGCCCCCCTATACTCTCCTCCTGGCCTATCCGCCATCATCCCATTGACATCTTCATGCAAACTTAGGCAAAATGGACCTTTTTATGGCACGAAACCCACCCCATCATCGACCTCTGGTATGATACCTGTCTTCCCAAAGATGAATACTGAGCAAACTTGCCTTTCCTCCATCTCCTAAAGCCCTCTGAAGTGGAACTCCAGCAATGGAAAGCTCTCACCTTCAGTGATCGCCGAAACATTAAAGATCAGTAGATTGTAGAACAATAAATCTCTATAGGATACTGGGTTAGGAATTAGAGATGGTGATAACTCACTTTCAGGGCAGATCTATCATGCTGCAAGTAAAGAGAATTGAGGTCCTTTTTTTTCAAGCTAGCCCCACTTTGTTGACTTTTGTTACCCAAGTAGAGACATTACTCCTAGTTGTCAACCTACACTAAATTACCCAATATCCCCTTGGATTTTTAGGCTTATTACAATAATACTCGTCTCTAAAATCCCATAAAACCCATGGCACAAAAGGCCTTATTACATAAACATCTCAACCCCTAATTTACTCTAAACAACCAACACAATATACTTGTTTTGAATCTGGCCCTCTTGTGTGGGGGTACATACAAAAATCACTTAACCATGTCCACATCATTCTCCTAGGGAGGAGAGAAATTCGACCTCGAATTTTGATGCAGCCACTCCCCATCACAACTCCCACTGAAGGATCCCTCTAGACTTTGCAAAAGTGCTGACGAATGTAGTGGAGGACCAAGTATTGACTTCTTGTACTAGCTCTCCTTGGAAGCTGGTCCTGTTTTGGCATAAGGTTGGCATTGGGCTTCTACCTTGCTTCATTCTTAGAATCGGTTGGCAGAGATGCTGGAAAATCTTTATGGATCTTGGAGTTTGACTTTTCATCTAGAACTTAAGATGCAAAAGAAAGATCATGGTTGATGGTGAAGAAGAGACAACAAATCCGGCTCGTCTGCTTCTTGTTTTACTTCTTATTCTGCTTTAAATCTTTCTCATGCATTTTTCCAGGCACTATAAATTTGTTCTAGAATTCTTTCTGCTGCCTTTCGATTTCCTGAAATCTGTTTAGAACAATATCAGGTTGGCATTGGAGAATCAAGCAGGGCCATTTCTTTTTGAAACTTGAAAGATAAGGTAATTTATTAAAAAACGAAGAGAGCACAGAACAACTAGAAGAGAGAAGCCAAAAGCATGAGGAATGCCTCAGCAATGAAGGAAAAAACAAATACAACTGGACCTTGGCCTGCTTCTCTCCCTCACTGGCGCTAAAATCATCAAGTCCCAGTCAAATATCCCAGCTCTATGCGGGGTATTGCTGAATCTTGGGGCTGCACGCCGCTTGTCAGACCAAATATGCTTTTCACAATTTAGATTCCCTTCCACTTCTTCAAGTTCAGATCTGACAAGATCTTCTAATATATAATTCAGCCCTTACTCGTGTTGGGAAAGTTAAAGGATCTTCATAAATTTCCCGATAAAAATATGGATTGTTATCCATGAGATGAACAACCCACCAACGATATGCAAGAACTCAGCTAGATAGGAACACAACTGGACCCTGGCTCTGATACCAAAATTGATGCAGGATTGACAAGCTTGGATGCCAAACTAATGTAGGGCAGTCTAGACTCGTGTATCTTGCTTATAAAGGCCCAAACTTGGATGTCAAACTCATGTAGGGCAGTCTAGGCTTGTGTATCTTGCTTATATAGGCCCAAATAAAGGATGAAGAAGCTAGAACAAAAAATACTGTAACCGAGAACCGAATTTATGAACACCCAAAGTACTTGAACATTAAAAGAAATTTAGGGAATAAAGGAGGGAATCAGTTAGGAGAAACTGGGAGGAATTAGAAAAGAAAAGAGGGAGAAAATAGAAGGAAAAGGGAGGTTTTAGGATTTCTAGAATTTCATGGCAGAATCGTGAAATTACCAAAATACCCATGCATACGCGTCAAAAAAATCTGCAACTTTGAAGGGAGTCAGTCAGATGACTCTAATGTATCATCACCAAGCAAAATTTCATAAGATACTGAAAATGTTTAGGTATATAAATTTATTAGAAAATCAGGTCTGCAGAATTCTTTCATGGAGGTTACCTAACACCAGTGGGGTTTCTTGGATCAAGAACTTGATTAAAACAGAGAGGAATCAAGAGGATCTTAAGGAGTTAGAAGAGGAATACGTGGGGGAGAAAACCCCTAAAAAGAAAGTGGCAGAAAAGGAAATTATAGGGGGTGATTTTCAGGTTTAGGAAACCCAGAAAATTCTGGTTAAGAAGATAGGCTTAAGAACAGGTATGAAATAAATATGGTTTTACGAGAGGAATGTTAATGGAGTTGTAGGAATCAAGTAAGGATTATAATAATAAAAAGAATCTGTTTGATGAAGGATATCACAAGCTTGAGGCCACATCAGATGTGGGGCAGTCTAGGCTTGTATATCTTGCTTATGTAGGCCCAATTAAAAGATGTGAAAGTTTAGGACAGATTTAAATATTCCAAGGACTGATATTATGGACCCAAGTATTCACAAACTTTAAGGAAATAGATTAAGTAGCAAACAAAGAATATTAGAATAATTAGAGGGAATTAGAATAGAAAAGAGGGAGAAATAAGAGGAGCAAGGACTGTTTTATGGATTCTGGAATTTCTGAGCAGAATCACGAAATCACCAAAATACCCCTACTGACACATCAGACTTTTTTCAAAATTTACATGTTTAGATGTATGTCTAAGGCATCTACACACATAATTTGAGATCATTCTGACCAATAAAAGTATATGAAACATAGAATTACCAATCAGCAGTGTTTCTTGAGGGAAAAGACAGAACAATTAAGGAACATTTGATCAGAACTTGATCAAATCAGAAAGGAACAAGGAGGAGTTTAAGGGGAAAGATGAGGGACAAGTAAGGGAGAAAAACCTTAAAAACAAAGAGAGGAAATAGAGTTAATAGGGGGCAATTTATGGTTTGTAGCAACCCAGAATTTTCTGATTCAAGATTAGGACTTAACCCAACAAAATATTAACAACAGATTTAAATAGTTTTCAGATATAATAGAAGAATACATTAGAGAGTGGAACTCGATAAATTAGAGTTCCAATTACCTCGAAGAGGAATGTGCAATTTGGTCTAGAAGGAGTGGAACCTGATAAATTAGAGCTACAATTACCTTGAAGAGGAATGTGTGATTTGGTCTAGAAGAAGCCTTATAATTCCAGTCGATAGCTTCCTAGGGTGCTGCAGATATTTAGAATTCCAGCAATTGTAATTCTGAAGGATTGTATCAGGGAATCAAGGAAAGAGGATGATAATGGCAAGAGTAAGAAGAATAAAGAAAGAATAGAAGAGATTGTAGAAGAGTAATGGTAAAAAAAGAAGTTAGAAGCAGCAGTAGAAGAAGATTAGGGGAATACCGCTACAATCAAAGAAGAGAGAAGAGGGAGGGATGAGGGGCCTAGCCCAACAAACACACTATTCAAAATTCAATTCATTATCAAAAACTGAAAATGCATGCCGTGCAAGGTGCCTTTATATAGGCTTACAAACACAATATTTAGATATTGCCTAAATTAAAAACTTATAAATAACTCCTAAACTTGTCTCCTAAGACTTCCTAATTTCTAGGACTCCAAAACCAAAGTTTCCTAAAAACAAAAGCTACTAAAACATGGGATTCCAAGGATTGTCAACTAGCATGTATCTACTTTGTTGACTTTGAAGACCCCAAACAAGACAAAACATAACCACCTTGGCTTTTAGCCTTATTACAACCATACCCTTGGACTAAAAAACCCAATAAACCCCTGGCACAAATGGCCTTACTACAATCGTATCCTACCCCTAAAAGACCACAATTAACCCATATGTTACAACACTTAAATCTGGCCCTCTTGTGTGGGGGCACATGCAATAGTCTCTTCACAATGTCCACATCACTGTTAGATTGAACACAAAATACCTGTGATTTGCTGCCTGTGATTTGGTCACTATAATACTCTATTCATGCCCTCTAAAGTTCTGCAGACTTTCAGACTTAAACAGTTCAGTTTTCTAGAAATTATAACAGGGGAAATCAAGAAATAATAGAAGAGAAGACGCTGAGGATGACAATGGTAGAGGTAGAAGAAGAAGAAGAAGAAGATTAGAAGAGCAGAAGAGGGAAGGAAGAAGAAGTGGATAAAAGATTGAAGGATAAAACCTAGGGAGCCTTATGGCTACACCTTGGAAGGGAAATATAGGGATAGAACCTAATGAACAAGACTTCTTTTCACAAATTCACAAGCTACTTTATTCATGTCGTGTATGGGCTTTTTCTAGGCTTACAAACTAAAAGTTAGCAATAAACAAAGATAGACACTATCCTAAAACTAAAAGACTTCTAAATCCACCATAAAGGCTGTCGACCAGCAAGCTAGAGGACCCACTTTGTTGACTTTTGTTGTCCAAGTAGAGACAAAACTCCCAGTTGTTGACCTACACTAAATTACCCACACAATATGCCCTTGGATTTTTAGCCTTATTACAATAATATTATAATACTCGTCTCTAAAATCCCATAAAACCCATGGCACAAAAGGCCTTATTACATAAAGATCCCAACCCCTAAATTACTCTAAACAACCCACACAATATACACGTTTTGAATCCAGTCCTCTTGTGTGGGGGTACATACAAAAGTCTCTTAACCATGTCAGCATCATGTTTGCTTGCTACCTGAATTGGAGGCTTGGATTTTAAGATGCTAACAGACAATCAAAGGGTGTGGCTTGAAAGCCCTATATCCGATGAAGATGATAAATCCCCAGGCCCCGATGGGTTCTCTATGTCTTTTTATAAAGTGTGTTGGGAGGTGGTGAAGGAGGATATGATGAAAACTGTGGAGGATTTCTAACCAAATGGCCTTTTGGATATAGGATGCAATGCTACTTTCATCTCACTCATTCCAAAGAAAGAAATTGTGAAGGATATAAAAGATTTTCTCCCTATTAGCCTGGTGGACAGCATCTATAAAATCATTTCCAAGACCCTAGCTTGTCGGTTAAAGGCCGTTTTGGATTCAATAATTTCCCCAAACCAAAGAGTTTTTATTAGAGGAAGACAAAAGTATTGATGGAGTCTTGGTGGCCAAAGAGTGCATTGATTCAGTGGTTAAAAGGAAGGAGAAGGGGGTTCTGTGTAAATTACATATGGAGAAAGCCAATGATAGGGTGGACTGGATTTTCTTAGACTATATGCTGAAAAGAATGGGATTTAGAGTGAGATGGAAAAATTGAATGTCAAAATGTTATGGAATTGCCTCCTCGATTTTATTTAATGGTGTGTCTATGGATTATGTCATAGTAAGAGGGAGTTGTCGCAAAGGGATCCTCTATCTCATTTTCTCTTCTTGGTGGTGGCCGAGGCATTCCCGATCCCAAGCCCAGATAAAGGAGGGTGGCGTCAGGTTGAGAGCCGGCTTTAATAAACTACTCAAACCTTAAACATGAATCTTGAAAATACGTTAT